>JBBUKS010487374.1:0-15757 GCA_038050645.1 Hedychium gardnerianum
AAAATTAAAATATACTACTAAATATACTTAATTTAAATTTATAATAAATAATTAATATTCCTATAAATATAAATAAAGTAAAAAAAAAATATTATAAATTAATTTTATTTTATTTTATTAATTATATAATAATATAAAATTAAAAAAAATAAAAATTCTTTTTATATAAAATATTGTGTAATGAATAGTATAACATGGTGTTATATTATTTATATACTAAATTTGATATAAGGATTTAATGTATGAATTAGAGTAATTTAATATTATTTTTATATTAAATTTAATATTTTAATGTATGGATTGAAGATGCTTGAGGCCGCCACTGCATCCCTGCTGGCTTTGCTTCTTACTGTTGCGTGTCAAGAAGGCATATTACACTCTCAAGTGATTTGTAAAGTCGGAGTTGAGAATCATTCGATCAAATAAATAACTAAGGAAAAAAATAAAACGATGCCTCAAATTATATAAATCTCTTTTAAAAAAATAAATAAAACGTCTCATCAAATATTTTATTTTAAAATACTTTTTAGTTAACATTATTATAATATATATTACTATAATATTATTCTTTATTTTCATCTAATCACCACTACTATAATATAAAAAAATTATTCTATAATTAATATAATATGTAAAAATTATTAAGTAGTTATTATAAGTGTTTTAAAATTATTTTGATAAGTTGATAAAAATATATTAATATAATAATATTTAAAATTTATAGTTTAAAATTTTTAAAATTTAACCACACTATCTAAAAATTATTCAGCTACTGTTACAACACGTAGAGCATATTCTCGGATACTTTTGATTTATTTTTTTTTAATTTAATTTTGAACGTGCTTTTGATTTATTAATCTAGAGCGTTCGTATATGAACGGTCCAAATTGATTCTCACTCGAATCTGTCGATTGGACGGTTGGGAAGGAGGGGCCTTTACGGGGAAAATTTCATCCGAGTTTTTCTTCGGCGGGTCCCAACAGGCTTCTGGAAGATCTTGGCCGTCTATGCCAATCCGACGATCGCGAGCTTGTCCTCGGTGAAATCGCAACGATTTGCGGGTACAAGACGATGTGATGCCAGCCAATTTATTGCATTTCCAATTTCCCATTAAAAATTTGTGTCAAGAATGGTATTTTATTGAAAGATGTACCCAACTTTTTCAAATATTTAAAAGGTGTATTATATTTTAATATTTATTAGGGATAAATTTAAATATATATATTTAACTCGTTAATATATATATATATATATTCATCGATAATTACATTTATAAATAAATAAATAAATATATCAAATAATTTTATAAAATTCTTTAAGGGCATTCAAACAAAGATGCTTTTGGGTAGATCTGAGAAAAAAATTATAAATTGCCCAGATAAATACTTCACTAGATACCGCACTATAGTCTCCCAGACGAAACTACCCAAACCCACACCGCATCGTTTTTATTGCAAGCTTCCAGGAACCCCACCACACTCCAATTCAGGTACAGAATTCGGGTACATTTTATACGTCGATTTATTATTTTCTCTGGAGTCGAAAGCTGCCTCTAAATCGCCCTACAGCTTCACTTCACTGCGTTGCCGGCAGGATGCTTTCACTGTGAGAGCGAGAGCAATGAAAGGTACAAGAATTCTTTTTTGGGGGGCATTACTCTGTTCTTCGTCTCATTCTACTTTACTAGATCAGATTTTTGATATGCCCCTAGGGTTGCAGTTCTTCTCCTTTCTGATTTCTCGCTGCGCATGTTTTTTTTTTCTTTTTTCCTTCCGATTCGACAGTAGTTGAGGAAAGATCGGAATGGTACTGATCATCGGCCAGGTTTTTTCTTCTCTTTTTGATGGCTGAAACCCCCTAAACTTACCTCCTTTCTTGCTTCATGGATCTGTGGATGTTGTCTCTTGGTGGGAATCGCTCTGAAACCCTATCTGGCATTTTAGGGCTAGCAGTTCCGAACTCATTGTGAATTTTCTAGTAGAATGTTGTTTGTTATCTGAGCTGATTTTGGTTTTGCTCATGCAGTTCGAATGGAGGAAAGTGAGAGGGGAGGGGAAGATGCTGAGAAGGGCAAGCATGATTTGGAGATTGTGATGGTGGATCATCACTATCCTGAGCCCGTGGCTAAGTATGAGGATGTCATTGCTGATCCGAAATTGTTTGTCGAAACTCTTGAGGATTTTCACTCCAGAGTTGGGACAAAGTTAAGGTGTGACTAACTCCCATCCTTTTTGCTGTGTTTACTTGAAGGAGGTTACTAGGAGGGAAATGAAACAGTTCAAGTGAAATGAAAAAGAAAAGGAAAAAAAACGTTTTCTCAATTTATTAAATGCTTAAACTTCATGTTCCCCCAAATCCACTTGCATTCATAAGCTCAAATAGTTCCATAGAACTTGCTCTAAGAGCCATCTTGTTTGCTTTTATCGGGCTATATTGTTATGATAATTGTTCCTAATGCTTATTTAACTCACCAACATGTTTAAACATTAATAGATTTTCTATCTTATTGGGACACATTCAAGCCTTTACTTTTGCATGTTGATTTTTCTACAACACTAGGACTACAATGCAATGGAGTCGCATAGTGTCAACGTCTTATGTTATTCGCTTTGTTTTCTTATTCATTGGAAAAGACAATCAAAGAGACATAGGAAGTCGATGAAGTTAATGCTCAAAATTCTCACGGGCCAAAAGGATATGTAGATGCAACTATTCCTCATAGGAAGGGACATCTAAAGAAAAAGATAATAAATATAAACTTCCTCATTAGAAAAGACAATCAAAGGAAGATAGCAATCACTCACTTGGAGTCGAGTTCTCTATTAGGTGGGAATACAAAAGAATTAGGAAGATTTTTTAAATTATGAAGCTTTTGATCTTATTCATTGAAATTTGTCATAGTTTAACGCTGGCTGACAACCTAACGCAATCCTCCTCCTTTATCCGGGCTTGGGATCGGCCATGACTAGTTCGTCATGGGCGGAGTTAAGCTTTTGATCTTATGGGTTCTAAAAATCCTAAGATTTGAATACCAAGTGCTATGTTAGGTCCCTTGGCTTTCCCACTCCTCCATAAAAATCATAAGGTTTGAGTTTGACCCGACACTGAAGTACAACATGAATATCTATCATCTTTGTAGAATGGGTATACACTCTTAAGCATCTTGCTAGTTGCCTTTAGAAATGCTGCTGTAAGTTGTTATATATTTAACATATCTGGTGTCTAATCTGGTGATTTGTTTTCTTTCAAAGGGTACCTACTGTCGGAGGCAAGGAGCTTGACCTTTATCGCCTTTTTGTTGAGGTAACATCCCGAGGAGGCATTGAAAAGGTAAGTGCCATATCAAAAATTTTGCATAAGATTTCAAAATTTACTATGTTCTGGTTAACTCTTAGTCATTTGCTTTGACACTGACAAGCACCAATCATCTTTATGATGCTCTCCAGAATCTCATAAATATAGTTGGCAAATTGCTTGGAGGATATATAGAATTGAAATTCTCTTTTAATATATTATGACTGAATTAGACAATAAAAAGGAGTACCTCTCTGATTTAGTAGCAGAGTGAATGATCACATTCTAGAATTGGACTTGAATGAACGATCCATGAGTGCATGTAAGCCTTGGCCTGCAAATAGAGACGATGTTTCCATGATTACAGGAAGTTTATTTATCTTTTGAAACCATAATCAAGATTTATGTTGATACTTGGCAACAACAAAATAATATTTTGAAATTCTGCGCGTATTCATCTGCCTTTTATTTGACAGATACTACACTACCATTAGTATATGTAGCTGCATTATCTTCATCGAATGAATTGTTCTGAAATTTCTTGGTGCTAAGATATTTAAGTGTACGACTTAAAAAATACAGTATTTAACAATTTAATACTTTAATTTTCTGAATGAAGGCAATGAATTACTTCAACTTTTGTATGTATGAAAAATACTGACACATATTCTCTTGCCTTGGTTCTTTAGCACCACTTAAACTAAATACTAATAATTGGTTATTATTGTTATTTGGTCGCAGGTAATCGAAGACCGGAAATTGAAAGAAGTAACTTCTGCTTTTACTTTCTCATCCACTACCACAAGTGCATCTTACTTAGTTCGCAAAAACTACATGTCTTTGCTGAGAAGTTATGAGCAAGTATATTTCTTTCGGTCATCAGGTTAGAGCTTCCAGTTTGTTTGCATATGCAGTAATGTGGCACAGGGTAATTGTCCTGTTTCTCAACGTGTTCTTGTCTTTTAGCTTCCATGAACATGAGTTCCGCGACATCAGGTCTGACAGAGCGATCCATTGAAGAAATAGAACCATCTTCTGAAACTCAGGCTATTTCACAAAAACGAAGGAGAAAAAATAGTGAGTTTCTTCGTGTACTTTGTATATTTATATTTTTGTGCTTGCAACTTGCACGCTACTGATGCTAATGAGGGCATGACCCTCCATCTATTGAAGGGATCCTGAGTGCTCTAACCACATTAGCTATTGGTTTATGTCGAAGTTATTAAGTTGGATTTCGTAAGGGAATATTGATGATACTAATTTGTAAAAGTGGGTGATTGAGATGAAGAGTTTTCAAAGTTTTTTGTTCCCTTTAGGCTCGAAGAAAAACTCCGTAAGATCAGTTAGAAATAGTTTGGGAAAGACAAGAATGTTAAGATTATAGGAAGTGAGAAGATAAACCTGAAGTCAACATTATCGAAGAGAAATTAGATGTAACTTCAATATATGTGGCAAAAAAAATATAGGAAATAGATTAAGATGATATCAACTTTCTAAAGGCTACCAATAACATAGTTGAGTTGGAACTCACACAACATATTGTTATACTACTTCTTTGTAGGTAATGCAATAGATCAAAATATAGATAAGCCTTTCTATTTTGTTAACTTTTTTCTCGTCTAGTACCTTTTTGTGACGATAGGAAGCTTTTGCCTCTTACTCACTAATAATCGCTCTTTTTCGTATCTCCAGGTCTGGCAGCCTCATCTCCATATCAAAAAGTTGTTGGAGTAATTGACGGGAAATTCGAGCAGGGTTACTTTGTGACCGTTACTATTGGAGCAGAAAAACTCAAAGGTGTTCTCTATCATATTCCTATACAGACTGATGTACGAGTAACTAAGCACACAGAGGTTGTTGACGATAGCAACTTGGAGAGCCGGAGCAGTGGTCGCACTCGAAAGAAACTTAACAAAAGTGACCCTAATAATCCAGAACCAAAATCAAACAAGAGTGGGTACCCTCTATTTTTTGCTGAGCAGCAGGCAAAGTTTAAGCCACTCTATCCCAGAAAGGGCCGAAAAATCAATAAAATGATTCGGGAGTTGTGGAGCAAGTTAACAGAGAGCGACAAGGCGGTACCAACCATCAACAGCTGATATTTTTGCAAGGCATTTCGAACCAATTATTTTAACTTTTGGCATTTCAGGTGTATCAAGACATGCAGAAGTATAGAACTGAAATCGCGAATAGGGAGAAACAGAAGGCAAGCCAAATAATCGACGCAGCATTGTTGGTGCAATCTCCAGCTGAACTGACGATGGACCGAAAATTTGTGAATGAAGAAGATAATTTAATTCTGAGTAATGAGAACAACTCCGGTTCTGAAACTAGTGATTCTGATATTGAGGCATATCGTGGGTTTGGTGGAACATCTATAGCAAGTAGATACCAAAAGAGAAAGCGAGTGTGATGCTAGTAGTCACAGGAAAGATGACTATGATAACGAGAAGAGTTTAGATGACCATTTCGTGACTTGCATTTAGATCCTGCCTGGAACCTAAATTAAGAGTCTAGAGAGTTTTTGTTAGTTCTCTTTCCATGCTAAATGTAAACTCTATTGTGATATAACCTAGTTAGGGAAGTGCTACTGTTGGATTAGTTTTGAGGTCGATGTTCCTTCATCTTAATTTCATGTCTCATTAGCGACCACTTAATCACGATCGTGTATAACTTGTTTTGTGGCATGATAGTAATGTTCATTTTTGTGAATCATGCAGAATACTGACAAGATGCTCTGTAATCTGAAACACCAAATTCAAGTCTTCAGTGGTATACATGATTTAAGAATTTACAGCTAACAATGCTTCATTATATTCAAATTATTACATATAAGATTAAAAACTATAAGAAACGGAACAAATAGATACAATTCTAAATTATCACGATCTTCAATTCTGATCTGTTCAATATCAAATAAGACAAGGAATATCCAATTGCAATATTAGTACAATAATTTACTTATCTATTTCAGCAGATGCAGAACTGCTACTTGGAAGGTTCTTAGCGGCTTTTGATCGACAAAATTGCTTTTGAGCTACAAGGTCATCTGAAGATCGAACTGATTAGAGTTCGGCCACTTTTACCACATGATTCGATTTCTGAGTCCAATTCATGATACATTAAGTGTTACATTGCTTCAATCGAGTGGTGGTGTAGTATGGATTCTGCAATATAACCAATGTGAAGGAGCTTGCACAAAGTATAGCATATATAAGCCCAAAGACAAAAGATGCAATCATGAAGGCTGCCAATTCTCCAGTCGTAAACGGGCTCGAGCTCGTGAAGTTTGGGAGAGAGATTGTAGAACTATGTCCCTCGTATGCGTGGCATCATCCACTCCAGCTCGTGTTGCCAGTTCAAGGTAGACAAGAGCCTCCACCATATCCCCTGACTAGGAATAGATCAGGGATGAAAGCTATCAGATATATGTATTAGCTCCTACATAGTTGGTTCATGTTATAGGAACTACTATATAACAACACGACCAGAAGAGAATGGAGGAATAAAATTAGTTCCAGCATGTTTCATACTACACAGACGCGAGGTATAGATTTATGAAAAATACCAAATCAAGAACGTGGCAATCAAGATGGGAAAAAATCATATAACAGAAATTGCTCAATTTCCATTCTCAGTTGCAAAACACCCCAACAAAAATAAAATTTATCCTGCAAAAGCATAGTTTCTCATGAATGGTTTTGTTGAACTTTTGTGAACCTTAAAGTTCAGATAAGAAATAAGAAACTTAGATAAACAGAATTCTACTTTACTCAAACTAGTTTTGATATTTAAAATATATAGAAAAGTATAGCATTCCATTTAATAGCATATAATATGGTGTAAGTTGATGTTCACTGGTACCAGGGGTATACAAGTTCATGTATCTTTATTTCATTCCATTAAGATTGAATGAAATGAGCAATAAAAAATTATCCATCAAATGCTTTTCACAAAAAAAAAAAATCATTGCCGTCAAATGGAAGAGAGCTTCTACGGCATCATCAATTTTGCCCTCATTCCCATTTGTGAACAATTATGACAACACTTGTACTTATTAGGTGTTGAGCCTACCATGGCTATCATAAACTCTGTTTCCACAAAATTTTCTTCAAGTCATCACTGACTTTGAAATTCCACCCTTTTCAACTTTTATACTTGTGATGTATAAGATAAAGCCCATCCTTTCATTCTTCTTTTATAATGAGCTTAGTTTAGTTTCTAATATATTTGGGTTGTAATTTATTTTTTAATTTCTAATTGGTTATGTTAACTTTAACGCGAGCTTTCTTTCTTATTTTTAAGAATTGTATAAAATAAGATTCACATTGAATCATATTCAATTGAACCAAATCATCACATTCTTATAATTTCCAGTTCATATGTAAGAACCATATCAATTTGCATGTGGATCATAATGTATAATATACAGCCCAACTATGGTTTTATATACTTAAATAAAAAGATGTTCAACTATGGTTTTTTTTTTTCAATTCATTTACTAAAAACAGATTGCAAAACACTTACAGAATAAAGTTGAAGACCATGTTCCAACTGTGCTTTACTGTGGCCACCTTTGGCAGCTCGCTTCATCCATTCTCTTGCACGTCTAAGATTTTGTGCCAATCCTTCTCCAGTTGAATAACACAATGAAGTATTATACATTGCTCGCACGTACGCACCTTCTGCAGCTCTTAGATACCATTTGGCCTGATATTACAAATATATTATCATTCAACATGCAATTCATAAACAAATACACTGCAGTGAACTAGATAAAAATAGAATGATAAATGATTTATTTTAAATCTATCATAAACGGCAGAAATAGGGATAGATAAGCAAGGAATCAAAGGAACACTAATGCAGTAGATAATTTTAGATATAGATAATTATCTTTATGTTGTAATTTTCTTCAAAAGTTTTTTAGGGTCATCTACAGAAACTAGCTCCCACATTTTATAATTTTCATTGCTTTAAAGCAACGCTCATTATATTCATGACTAATTACAATTATAACCTGTACAGGTGCCTTGCTATAGAGTGTTGCGGTTAGTAATTTGTGTAGTTATAAGATGGATTTTATGCCAGGGTAGGTATAAATCAGATATGTGGTTCACTTAATACATAAATTATGAATATCAGACAATTGACAGTTACTTAGAACTGGAAGTAATTCATGTATTGCCCTTACCTCAAAACTTTCAGGTCTGTCAATATTTTTTTTTAAAAAGGGAAAACTTATCAAAAGTGTAGTTCAGAATATAGGAAAATAAGTTTTCTGCTCGATACTGTTTGATGGTGTACTAGGCAATACAAGGCGGGTGTGGCATGGTAAGCATTGACACAAGAGAAACAAGTAATTTTTTCTCATGTGGATGGCTTTCAATTTTGGCTCATGGGCAAAATGAAAAGCATCACCCATATCAATTGACAGAACAAAATTTTAAACTATGAATCAAATACCAAACTATATTGAGCATTGCTTTAAAATCAAACCCAACAGTCATTGAATCATTGATTAGTAGAGATGACAAATAAAAATATTCACAGTAAACCAACCAAGGTGAAGGATTTCTGAAGTAGCCATTTGATATGGGTATACCAGATAGAAGATTGCATGTTAAATGGAAGAAAAAAAATCACAGTAGATTGTGTGTTAAATGCCGATATATATTGATCAGGATGCATTGGCAAATCATACGAAGACAGTTTAATGAAATATTGGAGTTGAGAAGTTAACATACAGCATTTTCCATGTTAATCTTTAAGCCACGTCCTTTTTGAAGACATAGAGCCAAGTTATACTGTGCACGTGCATAACCTGCTTGTGCTGCTTGGTAAAACCACCTGACAGCCTCTTCTGGATTAGGTTGATCAGCTGAAATGAAAAAACCTTGCCTTAGGTTACAAGCGTCCTTTGGATCTATTAAAGGGTAGACAAGCTCAACTTCATGCACAAGACTTCCAAGAGAAAACCTAAAAAAGATTTAAAAAATAAAAAATAAAAATGTGAAAGCATAATAGCATATATAACTATAGCACGTGCAGCATTAAATCTTAGCTATCTATAATTCACTCTAGCAAAACAACATCCAATAAAATATAAAATGTAGAATAATTACTTATATTTTGTGTATTTTTAGATTAATCAAAAGATAAGCTAATAATGAGCTCTATTTAATAAATCATCTATCTTCAACCATTATTCATGGTAACTAAAAGGATTTTGTAGGAAGAGAATGCATCTTTATCTAGGTTTTGAGGTAGGATGTTTCCCTCCTCCGAGCAGTATACATCTTTTATTGTATCTCATGATTTCTTATTTTAATGTCTTGAATACTTTCTTGACCAATGTACAAACACTCGAATCTTTAACAAGGGAAAAAGGAACTATTAATTTGTTCTCCATGATTAATTGATAATTGATAATTGATAATAATTTTGTAAAAGACCTTACCCTTGGATTCTTGATTTCTGCGGTTCTGTGATTAGTGACAATAAAAAATAGGAAAGAGAAAAAGTTAAGGGCTAGCAAACTAGGAGTAAACCCAACAAGTTGATAGTTTTTATACCTTTCATTTGAGGAATCTCTTGGTTATTTGATATAATAATTTAAATGACTTGACCAATTCTGAATGCAATGAAAAGTGAACCTAACACATGGCTAAAATGTTTATAAAAAATAATTAATTTCATCTGGTTAGTAAGAAATAAGGTAATAGTATTTAAATTGTTATTCAAGAATTGGAGATTCAACCTATGAGCCATTAATAAATAATCAATAAAATACTGACAGAGTAAAGTTGCTAATTTATTTGAAGTGTAAATTCCTGATTCATTTCAGGGTATGACAGAAACTGAGCTAATTATTTAATTACTTATTACTAAATAACATATGGTATATGATACTATCCTAAGTGTAAATTAATTACTCGCAATGAATTACATTTGTTTGGCAAACATTTTCAAATAGAAATCATAAATCTAGCTAATAGTCCGATTGTAACTAAAATCTAAAGTTCTCCATTTCTTAATATGTTAAATATAATAAAGGATCTTAACCTTAAGCATACTGAATCCTAATTTAAGACTGGGGTAATATCCGTTTTATGCTAGATTCTTCTTTTAGTTGCTAACCATTTAGTCAATTGGGAGTGAATTGACATTTTATATTCTGTGAACTACTGTGGTAAGTGAATGAATTTAAAACCTAAAGTTAGCTCGCTGTTAACATGCTAAATGAAATTAGTAATTTTAATCATAAACTAGGCTTTAGTTTAAAACTTGCACAACTATATATGGATGCAATAAAAAGAAGAAATTGTTGGTCACATATTAAGCATTGGGATGATTCAATAATTATTAAGAACTAACTGCTAAGTCTAAGTTAAAATTCATTAGTTTAAATTTTAGGTGAGCCTAACACCTACCTGTTTGTTTTAAGAAAACCTTGAATCTTGACATACAGATTGAATTTACCAAATCAATCTAGTTCCTGTTATGATCTAATAGTTAATTAGTCTAACCTTATCATTAAGTGCTACCTTTTAATGATCTGGACGTGATTTTGATCCATAATCATTGATAAAAATGCAACGTTAATTAGAAAATTGGATTTCTACTCAAGCCTTGTTTTTTTTACATGTTCTAATAAAAAGATACTTTTGAATTAAAGCAGTATAACTGAATCCTTAAGTCAAAAATCGTTTTAAGATCATAAATATTATTTGCCTGGTCTCATCCTGATTATTATATGATATGAGGTTAATTAATATAAAATTTATTTAAAAATCTAGATTGTGGAAGTTAATTTGAGTTGATAGATTATGATCTTAGTCTAATTCCTTGACTGTAATTTAGTTCTTTAATTAAATTGTTAAAATTTGATCCACGATCATACCTTGACCTAAGTTTTTTTAAAAAACAATGAACCAGGTAACATTGAACCTGGGGTGACCGGCCTGGCCCCACAAAAGTTTTCCACCAATCGCTAGGGTAAATCGGGAAGCGCTCGCGGCGGATGGCCAGAAGCCCGGCATCCCTTGGTTGTGCGCCCCATTTGGAGGAAAAATCCCTGCAAATGCCGCTGCAACTGGGTGACAACTTGGGCGCCCTGCCGCTGCACCATAGCCCCGGGGGATTGTGGAAGTTAATTTGAGTTGTTAGATTATGATCTTACTCTAATTCCTTAACTATAATTTAGATATTTAATTAGATTGCTGAAATTTGATTGACAATCATGTCTTGACATTAATGGTAGTTAACCTAGCCCATTGACATGGTTAGCTATTTGATCCAAATTCATTCACTTTAACATAGACTAATCAATCATTATTAATAAATTATCTAGCACATATAGTTCATGATTATACCTATTCCTTAATGTACGAAAATGTGATATTCTATGTTCACCAATCTTGATAATGAAATATTAAGAAAATGATTGATATGGTGTTGATCTTGATTGCTTCGATATCTAATAATTAAGTAATGACCATTGATATTGAACTTCATGTTTTCTTGTAATATTTGAGTCATGATCATCCTCCATTTGAACATTCTGTGTATTATATATCGAGGTTAATCAGGGATTATTAGAGCACTAGAAGAGTTGATTGTGAGTTATTACTGGGGATTAAGCTTTATTTCAGATCCAATTTGGGTTCAATTTGGTGTTAGATTGGCCAATCAACGATTGCATTATGTGGTGATTGTTTGGGGTTTGAAATCCTTTCTCTTGCTATTCTACAAACACAAGAAGATGGGTGGATTGAGGTTGAATTTTGTTGGGAGAATTGCTTTGAGAAAATGTAGCATAGTTTAGTGAGATTTTGGAATTTCCTTGGTAATTTTTAACACGTTTTGTTTATGTAGTTGCAACTTTGTATATGTATGATATTTACTTTTCACATATGCTTTTGATCATATAAGAACTTAAATGGAGACATTTCTATACAGATTGATCTTCTATTTAATAGATTTTTCATGATGTGGTCCAGTAAATATGTTTGTGAATATAATTTGCAAATTGTATTGTAGTTGTATGGTTATTTTTGTCTTAGGAAGTGTCAACGATATTGTCACTCAGTTGTCATAGGTTCCATGCCAATGGCCGTGGAGACCAACTTGTCTCAGATTGATATATTAGTTCCTCAATAACTCTTAATATGATGTCCCTAACCTCGATACTCAGTAGTCTTTAATATATGGCTCTTACCTTGCTTGACAACTTAATAATGAGAAGTCTTTGTCACAGAATATGTATTTTGTGGTACCTTTTCGTATTCAAGTTGTCAGATATTGCAATGAGGAGGTTCATCATCCTTACGAGGAGTATGGTGAATCCGTAACACATTATAGTGAGTGTGTACAACACTTCAAGAGAGCACAAAAGTTTCTTCATTTGCCACTCACATCTTGTGTATGCACTTGACTTCTTTATGCTCTTTGTGGATATTGAATCTCTTGTGAGCACTTGATTTTATAGATTTTCCATTGGATAAACCAATAAGCCTGGTAGTATAGAATATAGATGTCATTCAAAGTAGCAATACCCCAAAGTGCATTACTTGTGTGTTTCATTATATTATGCTCTCAATTATGACATCCATTTATTTGATTTATGATATTGTTGTTGTATTTTTCATGTTCATTAATCTCTTATGTTGATCTTTTCCGTTATGTTCACTGCTAGATCATCAAAAATTACTATATTACTTGCTTTTGTATTGGATTTACGTACCATATTATTTGAATCCTTAACCTTTAGATCATATGCTTGAACTTATTTAAGGGAATTCTACTTAGCATGCGCGTAATACATTGTAGTTATTTATATTTTTTAGTAGAGACTGTTATGAGGAGATATATGTTCAGTTGGTATTTGCAGAACAATGAAAGAACAGTATGAAATTTCTAGATAGGTGGATGATTGTATTAATTGTATTTGATGTAAAAACTAGCATTTGCTCTATTTTATAGATCTTTTACAGAAAATTTTATGCACGATAAGATTCTTATTGTTATCCAGAGACAATTGCACTAAAAAAAAGTATATTTAAATGATGGAGAGCAATAAATGCAAACTTTAACTGCAACAGACATAAATTCTTGAAGAATGTTTTGATTCTTAAAATACAAAGTTCTCATTCAGTAACAGGTTCCATGAGTTGGTAAGACTATATCAGTCCATTTATCAGCATGTGAGAATAAAAAAAAATCAATGATATTAAGGAAGCAGAGAATCGTTAGAATCAACAATTGAATCAACAAAAAAAAAACAATCAACACAAAAAGAAAAATGTACCTTCTAAGTAGCAGACACCAAGGTTGCACTGTCCAACCGGGTGACCGAGCTCAGCTGCCTTGTTATACAAGGCTTGGGCCTCCCCTTTTCTCCCCATCTCCCAGTACATAAGCCCGGCGTCGACCATGGCGGCGGCGGAACCGCGATCGGCTCCCTTGAGGAAGTACTCGAGGGCCCGTCTAGGGTTGGGGCGTGCGATCCCGGGGCCGCGGCCGTGCTTGTACCGCTTCCCGAGGCGAAGCAGAACCATGGCCTCTCGGAGCGGACGGAGCGCCTCCCTCCACGACTGGCACGCCATGCTCGCCGCCCAGAGGGTCGGCATGTCGAAGGGCGCCGCCAGACGCATAAGTAGATCAGAAGGGAGGTCTGCGAAGCTCGCCTTGAAGGCGTGCCGAGAGCGGAGCAGCCGAGGGCTATTCTTCCGGAGGGAGTGGCTGTGGATAGGCGTGGCGGCGGCGGCTGTCGGTCGCCCCCTTTTCTTCTCCATCTCCGTCCGTGAACGCGACGCCATGGCCCTCAAAAAAAATATATAATTAAGCAGTTATATATGGCACTAAATTAATAATAAGGGCTTTTAGTTTTGGAGAATCAAATATTTTATCCATGGAAAATAAAAATTAGGAGCAAAGTAAAATAGTCAAAACTTAATGTACACTAGGGTAAAAACAACACTAAGAGAAGCATTTGTGGTGCAATTGTAAACCAAAGGATCAGGATTTAAATAAAATGCAAATAAAATATAGTGATAAGTATATAATGGTTTATTAAAAATTTAATTAAAATAAATAAATCAAATCTTTATTTATTTTTTAAAGAATAAGTGATGAAATAAAGAAAAGGATCTTATATGGGTACATTTGAAAAGCCCTTATTAATCATCAAAATGTAGAAGAATAGATTAATCAATGTTCAAACTTATTTTATAAGATAATCAAGTTAAATTTAAAATAAATTAAGTTGTTAAAATTATTATTTAAGTTTAGTTTGATTTTTTTAACGAGCTTGAGTTTGATTTAAGGTTAGCTTAAACTTATTTTCGTTTAGATATAATCTAACTCTCAATTTAAATTTATTTAATTATTTAAAATTTTTAATAATACAAGTTGTTTGTATATTTTTTAAAAAATATATTTATTTAGCATATTAATAAATGTTTTATTGATAACATAATCCATAAATTTTATTCGTGAATATAATTCATAAACTTTATTTAAAAACATAGTCATTGTAATTTATAATTTTTTCGCGAACATTAATAAAATAAGCAAGTATGTGTTTAAAATTGTTCATTTAATTTAAAGAGTTGTTTAAGTTTATTTATTTAATTAACTTTGTATATATTAAATTAACATAAATAAATTTTTATTAAATCGAATATCAAACTATCTTTATAAGGCTATTTTTTTTTAAAAAAAAAGTTAATAGAGAGCTTCAATATTTATCATACAAAAAAAAATTATTTTCAATTATTATAGCAGTTAGTTAGTAATTTTGATTTAAAATGATTTTAATTATATTTAAATAATTTTGATTAAATAGATAAAAAAAAACTTTATATAAAGTGCTCTTATATAAAAATAATAATTGTTGTAAGATTTTTAATTAAGTTAAATTAAATTAAATTATTTTAATATATTACTATAACAGCGTTTAAATAAAAGTATTTTTTGATATAAAAAAAATAAATGCCTTTTTATTTATTTTTTTTTAAAAAAAAGTGTCTGATTAGGGTTTTGATTTGGTCTATTTTAGGAAACAAATTTGTTTTGTTGCCCTCCTCAAATTCAGTTGGATAAACTCAACAAAACAAATGATGAATCGTATAATATTAAATTTGACACACGAAATTTTTTTATTGCACGGTGATAAAAGATGAAACGTTCACTCCCAACACTCCCATCAACCCATCTCAAAATTAACAAAAAATAAATAAATATTAAAAATTAATCTAGCTAATTCAAATAATAACCAGCTCCATGATTATACGTAGGGTTGTAAATGAACCAAACGTTCGTGAACA
Organism: Hedychium gardnerianum; assembly: GCA_038050645.1. Taxonomy (NCBI): domain Eukaryota; kingdom Viridiplantae; phylum Streptophyta; class Magnoliopsida; order Zingiberales; family Zingiberaceae; genus Hedychium; species Hedychium gardnerianum. Next base: position 15,624 of record JBBUKS010487374.1, read on the forward strand.
AACTTGATGTTCGGCTTGATAAGAGCTTGTTGATATTCGCTCAATATACACAAGATCAATTAAACAAATAAGCTTGAACAACTCGTTAAACTAAACAAACAAGCTTGAACACATACGTGTTCAGCTCGTTAACG
>JBBUKS010487391.1:0-59673 GCA_038050645.1 Hedychium gardnerianum
ATAATTAACACCCCATTACATTTAATTGATTTTCTTCTTTTTTTTTAAAAAAACAAACATATAAAAGTAAATTATTATTATTATCTTCACTGTGGTTTCACTGTGGCAAAAGGCGAAACGCTCGTCCCAGCGCCCCCGCCAGTCCGTCCCAGGACCAACACTGAGGAGGTAAATCACGTGGGCTAGTCTAGCCAGCCCGAACAGTGACTAATGCATAAGGGGGGCAGGAACCTGGCTACTAGCCGGGATTTGACCTCTAACTTCATTATGGTAACACCTCATGCACTAGCCAACACGTGAGATCTTAGAATCGAATCTCGAATTTGACGAGACGTACATCCCTGTACTCTATATAACTCATCCCTTCTTCCACTTGTTTCTTTAATTATTATAATTTATTTTTTTCATATTAATGACAGAAATATTAAGATGAACACTTTACTTTTTACCATAAATAGAGATCCAAACTCTCAATTTTTTCCAAGCAGAGAATTGAACCGGGTCTGTTGGTTGACATTGTTACACCGGGGCTAAGGAATGGAGCAAGAGCGACTTGACCTTTTTTATTTTACCCCATATGATTTATCATATTATATGGGATGCCCTGAATTTTATTTTTATATCATCAAAATGCTATTCGAATAAGCTCCGCAAAATTTCTCTTGAATCAATATGCCAAAACGTCCTTGGCAGTTACATAATGATTTCAATAAGGTTTCCTAAAGTATGAGCGTGTTTTTGGGGGAAAATAAAAAACCTGTGAGGCTGTAACCTAAAAGATGCCCAAACGACCCTATAAATATGACTGCGTTAGGGTTTTTGCCGTGCTGCGTGCGTACGAAGTCGGCCGAAGACGAGAGAGCAGCCGGCGAGATGAAGACGATCCTTTCCTCGCATACCATGGATATCCCCGAGGGGATCACCGTGAAGGTGAACGCCAAGATCGTGGAGGTGGAAGGCCCCCGCGGCAAGCTCACCCGCGACTTCAAGCATCTCAACCTCGACTTCGCCCTCCTCGAGGGCGGGAAGAAGCTGAAAGTGGAGGCCTGGTTTGGTTCGCGCAAGACCATCGCCGCCATTCGCACCGCCATCAGCCACGTCGGGAACCTCATCACCGGTGTTACCAAGGGCTACCGGTACAAAATGCGCCTCGTCTACGCTCACTTTCCCATAAACGCTTCCATCCCCAACAATAGCACCTCCATCGAGATCCGGAACTTCCTCGGGGAGAAAAAGGTCTGACCTCGATTAATCATCTCCTGTGTTTTCGATCCGTTTCGTCCTTTACTTTTTCCCTTTTTCCCCACATTAGTTAATCTCCTAGGGACTGATCTTGTTTTAGCTTATATTAACATATATATATATATATTTTTAAGGATTTGTGGCAATGTTGAGAAATTTCTGTTTTGCTTTTGATCTGTGGAACTGGTTTTGTGAATTTAGATGAGAAATCTATTCAACCATCAATGCTAATTCAAAAGGAAGCCATCATGTTTTTGGCTTATACCGATGTCTCGTGATTGGTTTCTTTCACTATTAGTCCTTGAATTCTACATTCATTCTAAGACATCAATGTCAATTCAAAAGGAGACATATCATCCTTAATTGTGTTTTTATGTTTTGGCTTTTACCAAGGTCTTTGAACTCCTCATTCATTGTAAAACAACAATATGCAGCATAATTGTTTGAGTTTTTCAGCCATAGATATTGACATTAACAATACTGTCTTGCTGTTGTTGCAGGTCCGGAAGGTCGATATGCTTGAAGGTGTGAAAATTTTTAGGTCAGAAAAGGTGAAGGATGAACTTATCCTTGATGGAAATGATGTTGAACTAGTCTCTCGCTCTGCCGCCTTGATCAACCAGGTCAGTTTATTTTGTTGATACCTGTGAGCCTTTGGCCTTCTTGATAGATCACTCGTGATCATAATTGTTATGGGTTATTAGTATCTTGAGTTTAATACCTTTTCATATCCGACAGAAATGCCATGTGAAGAACAAGGATATAAGGAAGTTCTTGGATGGTATTTACGTCAGCGAGAAGGGAACAATTGCTGAAGAAGCCTAGTTGTTTTGATTGGAGTTTTAAATTACAAAGTTCGCTTGGTTATAGTTCAGTCCATTTTGCCTTCCTGTATTACTCTGTTTCTCTCGTTGTTCTTCAAGTTCAAGATATTTAGCTGTGGAGACATTAACTTTTATCTCAGGGATTTCTAAGTGATTCACACATTCTCAGTTTGGATTTGATTTTTATTTTCTTTCAGAATTGTTATACATTTTGAAGCAAATTATCACACACTAGCAAGATCAGTGATAAAAGGAATCATTCTTGTACTAAATTATCAAATCAAACACAGTTTGTTTTTCTCCATCATCTAACTAAATTATCATCATCTCCACAGATTTCTATCATCTAACTAAATTATCATCATCTTTCAGAATGATTCTACATTCTCATGAATCATAAAGGGCATTTGCGGAGAAAATTATGAGGGACAAGTGGGCATTTACTTGGCCCTTCGCATGAGGAGATCATGATCTTACTATTGTTCTCTGTTCATAAATCACAAACTCAGTCTTCATTTTCATTATCTAAATAACTCAAAATAACGTTACGAGAATCTGAAATTATTTAATTGAAATTAATTCCAAAGTTTATGTCATTCAGAATGAATCAGAAAGTTTGATTCCACGAAAATTTATCATCGATCATTAGAATAAATGAGAAAGAAAAAGAGAAGAAAGAGCTTGCGGAAACCCATCCAAGCTGCTTCTTAGATTTATAATCCCACCGGAGAAAAATAAGCTCGCGGAGACCCATCCAAGCCGTCAAGTTGAGATTCGAATTTTAGAGGCCCGATTAACCACTGGTACAAGTGTTATTAGGTCCCTAGTTTTGTTAATTTAGGGTAAAGATAATTCCAATGAGAAATTATGTGATGAAACTGATTTCATCCGATGAAGATATTGCATTTACTGTCAAAATGTGTTAACTACACGAAGCAGAATGAATGGAGAATCAAATCGCTCTCATCTCTACACAACAAATCATGGACTAGTGAAAAGGAATTGGGATTATGGAAGCAGAGTACCTCGCTCATCATATCGTACGAGAAGAAAATCTCAGAGGAAGCCGAAGAGGAGGGTCAAGCCCAGGACGATCAGCCAGACCATGTGGAGGAGAAGGAACGCCTGGCCGGAGACGAGGCCGGTGCCGCCGTTGCCGACGGAGCAGGCTCCCCTCTTGGTGACCCGGACGCCGGCGCACGCCGCCTCCGGGCAGCCACACCAGTACGTGACGTCGTCGGCGCCGCAGACGGGGTCCACCCGGAAGCAGTTGATGGGGCAGGATGGTGATTCCCCGTCGGATCTGGAGGCACAGACGTCGGTTGCATCGCCGGATGAGACGTCCGCGGCATGGGATCGGGCGGCGAAGAGGAGGAGGAGGAGGAGGAGGAGGGGCAGGAGCCGGGGAGATGTCGGCATGGCTTTCAATCGCCGGACGAAGATCTTCTAACCGTAACCCTAATCCTAATTCCTTGTACCCAAATCAAAGACGCGTCGCCTTGAAATAGAGTGAAACTTCGGTCGTGTTTGGTTTTCTTTTCGGAATTTTACCATAAAGTTTGAAAACTTCCAAGTCAGCGACCATAATTTTAGATTTATGGAGAAAAAAATCTCAATTTAAAGGTTTCTATTTTTTTTAAAAAAAAAAATATCACCATCAAAATAAAGTATTAAGAGTGATTTTATTTTATCCTTTTTACTATTAAAATATTTTAACTAAATAATATTAGTGTCTCATATTAACATTTTAACAACCGAAAAATGTCATCAAAGCATTTTAATCAAACCACTTTGATAATTGAATTTTTAAAAACACTCTTAATGCGATGATTGTCTGATATTAAAAAATCTTGATAGTTTTTATGGTCAAAATGATGATATAAAACTATCTTCTTTTCATTCCGATGATACTGTCGTCGTCAATATTGGTGTGTAGTTATAAAGACTAGTTTTTTCTTGAATCATCATCGCATATGGCTGTCTTTACTATTTCATGAAGATGGCACTTTTAAGTTTATGCCATCGAAGACTTTTTGGTCTAATTATGCAACTTTTCAATGAGAAAAAAAAAAGTGGAGAAAATGTCACACAACGCAGATCTAGAAATTGTGTTTGAAAACCTTTTTCGATCTCAAAATAAATGGATAAGAATTAAGAAGGCGAAGGTCTAGAAATATTATCAAGAGGTGGGGAGGATGACAAATTAAGCACGAGTACAACTGAAACGGACTATCATATCATCGAAGTAACTCGAACTGAGTGGTCAGCTGAGCCAGTCACGAAAATTGGAAGTGTTGGATGCCAATCGACACTTGTTATCGGACCACTGTGTGGCAATGTGCGGAATCCTGGCATGTCTCCTTGCATCTGATTTGAATTGCCGAAATTAAAACACCTACCGATACGTAGACAGAAAGAAGGGAAAGTAAATACCTGATATATCGGTGACCTGACTGAACCAGAGGTAACCAACAATCTTCTGCCGCTCGAATCCAGTGCCATTTCGTGTCTGCACATTTTCAAGCTCTCTGCGGAGCAATACCTGTTGAAAGGGCAGGTAATTTGTTACATTGGGCAACTTAGTAACAAACTACGACTCGATATAATGATATGATGGGAATTGCTTTGCTCCCTCTGTATATCTCTTCTCAACATCTTTAGCTAGATTGGTATTTGCATGATGTAATAGGAAAATGAAATTGAAGAAGATTTCATTGTTGGGCTAGTTAATTATTCATTGAATTACTATTCATTATACAGATTCAACTTGCCAGATGCATAAATGTATATTTGGTGAAAATAACTCAAATATGACAATACAAAGAAGTTGATTTCTTCCCAAGTTCTATAAAACGCTACTATTGATTACATTTCTCTAAGCAACGACACTGAATTGAGAATGAAATTAAACTCAGCAGCTTAACTTTAAAAACAGCTACTTGAGATGGAGAAAAAGAAGATTGTACTGTGGATAAGGCAACCATACAATACCTACTGCAATCTCGTGACCATAGGACCTGACCTTGGTTTTGCAAGCTCCATTCGAAAATCTGCAATCCATGCATTACATTCTTGTTGAAGTATTTCTATGTAAAGAAACTGCATAAGTGTTTCAAGAGTGATGATGAATCAACACTAAATATGATAATTAGATTTCACTTTTTTGATGTCAACAGAATTTGGTAATAAGATGGATTTAAATAGATATTTGATATTTGTCGGTTTTAGCACAGTGATATTACATACGGTGAAACAAAAAAAAATGATGTTTCCACCAAATACTTAGGTAAGGGCACCGCGAGTTACCTTGCCATCAGAGCCTAAACTAAATATGCTTGTCTCATCAGGTCCAAATAGCAATGAGGTTACAGCTGAATCATGGGCTGGCCACCCAGTGATTTGTAGGCCAGCAGACATGTCTTATTGCTAGTTAAGAAAGATACGGAGAGTGAACATGTTCTTAATTCTAATTTGTTCGAGATAACATTTAAAAAATTATAATCCCGTAAAAAAAATGAAAAACCATAAGAACGAAATGTTTATTAGGAGGCACAACACATCCATGCATTTCATTGCTATTAATAAAGAACTGATGTAAATTAATAAGAAGCTGATTACATGTCATGAAACAAATTAAGTAATTGAATAATAAAGAGATTATTTCATATTGGTCCATCAGTGAAGAGAAATGTCACGACAATAAAGTCCTTTAATGTGGTCAGATGAAAACAAGATTAATTGATCAAATACCAAGAAGGCACCTTAGACAATTTTAGAATAGTTCTCTTCAGCTAGGACAACGATTCATAGGCGCATAATATCACAAAAATTATTAATTTCAGTGATAGTTAGCTGCCAATCTAGAACAAGAAGATAGATTGGAATTCAATGGAAAAGAGCAGGAGCTAATTAGGGTATATGAAAGTTCATAGAAAAATTAGCAATAAAATGGATTTCATTACCAATACAACAATATAAATACTTCATTTCCCTCATTTTGAGAATGAAAGCTATCCAGATCACTGTTCAGAACTTTATCATAGGTTTTCCCTTTTTCGGAATAACTAATTTGTCTATCAACTTTAACATTTTACCGGAGCAAGCAAGAGGTCCTATGTTCAAATCCTACCGCGTCAAAGATATAATATTCTGTACATGTGCTGAATTTAAGCCAACCAAATTAGGTATGCCTACTCATGCATGATGGGGGAGTAATAGGAACATAGATATACAAATTGGTCTCCACTTGAGTAGAATAACTGATTAGCCGATCAAACTTAATGCATTGAAATGGAACAACCTAAGCAGATTTGAACTTCTAGTTTCTTGGCAATTTGCAAGGAATTTAATAAGTTAATGATTTGCACTGGAATGTATCAGGTATCTAAATTTTACAACTCTGACTAATCCTGGGGTAGACAGTCTGACCCCACATTCCGCCCACCAAGTAAATACAAGAAGCGCAGTGGCTCTAGACATGGTGCCCCAGCTTCAAAGTAGTTCAATCACCGTAGGTGTGCCCTATGTGGGAATTGAACCCCGATTGCTTGGGAAATGCACCCTACCTCTTACCACCACACCAAGCCCTGGGGGGCTACGAATAAGATATATAGTTCATTAAGATAGTATGTAGAAAGCAAGATCATTCGAGCGGTAGTTTCATGGGTGATCCAATATGGAAGAAACGTTTGCAGTACCATGTGACACCATTAGTGACCAACATCAACATGAAGCCACCAGAACCAAAAATCTAAAATGATGACTGAATCCAAGAATTTGAGTATACAAACTCTAATAACTAAATATGAAGGCACAGATGGTGTAAGCTTTTACCAAGTTGGTAAACGTGTTGGAAGTTGTTGTCAAGGTCCTGAGTTCAAAACTTCCTTCCATGAACTAAGAGCATGCTACCATAACTATCTGAAAAAAGAACCTGAAGAACTAAGTATATAACTCTCACTACCATTGGCTGCCAGAGGATGACTTGTCTTCTCGTTTTTCCAGAAGCATGGAAACCTTCAACAGAGTCAAGAGTGATACCCCAGAGGTCCCCACGGGACGAGCAGATGGCCATTGCATGGGGCTTTGCCACCAAGAGGTCTAGAAGTCAATCCTTGGCAGCGCAATGCTTGCCAGGCTCCTGCCCTCCCCCGTGCAATGGTCACTGTTCAAAGACTAGTAACCACCCGTGATTTACCTCCCTTCTAGATAGTGGGAGGCCACCCTGGAAGGGCTGCCGAGGTGACGGTTTCATCTTTTGCCACCAAGAGTGCTACCCCAGAGATCCCCACAGGACGGGCAAATGGTCATTGCATGGGGCGTTGCCACCAAGAGGTCTCAATTCCTGGCAACGCAATGCTTGCCTCTCTACAAATGACTGTGGGACCGGTCGTATGGGGCGTCTAGGGTCAGCGTACGACCTTTTTGCTACCCCAGAGTTAAAGGAGAAAAAGCCGGTAAGGGGTCTGTCTGCTCATGAAGATCCATTAAAGGTGTAGATTTGGTTATTAGGAATTAAAGTAGACCAGGATCAGTCTATTAGTAATAGATGATATTACAACATCTCAAATGACCTTTACTGGTCTCTGAATCCTGCATACTGGACATATATTCCTATGTTATTCCCCAAGAATAGATGACACAATGATCAGCTTGGACAAAATTGAATGATCTTGTATTTGAATTACCTTACACTATAAACCAGGAGATAGTAAAAGGTAAAAGCAAAGGCCTGAATACATTGGAAATACAACTCACTAAATAATCCTGTGTCATCTTTTTGAAACAGAAGCTCCCATTTGATAACTTTGGAACCCTAGTTAAAACAGTGTTTTTTTATTAGGATTTTATGTAGGGCTGGTTTAAAAGACATTAAATCTATGTAAGAGGCCGTATAGGGATTTTTTGTCTACCTCATTTACGAGCTAAAAAAGACTTGCAATTTCAATTTGCTACAACTTATAACAATGTCACACTATATAGATTAATTAATGTTCTCATGAAGACAGTAGTAATAATATTAGCATTTCATCCTAATTGTATTGTAGCAATAAGAAATCATATTACATATCAAGTCATACCTTACAGTCCTCAAAATCCACCTACAAAATTCAATTAGAACATGATAAAATAACAGTACAAAGTGAAAAGGGGAAATATATAGTACGAAGTGGAATGCATGAAGGAAAAACAACAAAGCAGCATATTATTTTCAACTTATAGTATCTATACAACCAATGCTAACAAGGATACCAAACATATGAATCATTCCATCTGTTGCTGCAGCTGCCAAAATTTTACCATTATGGTTGAAGCATAATGAAGTAATCGCTGGAGGATCTTCACCAAGCGGAAGGACCATCTTTACACATGACAACAAAGTTAAACAGAATACTTGTAGACAAACCAAAGAGATGGATTCTTATAAAGGCATTTGAATATACATACCATAGCCTTCCATGTTTTCATATTCCAAACTGTCAATGAAGCAAAACCTACACTATCTAACTTGTGAAAGCCCTTCCTGTAGAAATGCATAAGAGCGCAAGAATGTTGGATTCTCAACCCATTCCAAAAATAAATTATTATCCATTAGTTTCCTACAATTTTAGAAATGAAAACAAATCTATGCGTATAAAAATAGATTGAGGTGCAAATAAATTTAATCATAAACAAAATTAGGGCTCACTAGTTTCATCAAATTAGTACTCGTATGTCAAAAAAAAATTTGCTCATTAGTTCCATAGAATTTTAAAAATGAAAAACAACCAAGTAACCATATATACTAAGTGAATTAGCAAATGTTCATTTCAGGCCAACTGCTCCTTTATACTATTAACAAATATAATAAACTGGCATACTGTAATTATATAGAGCACATGGGGAACAGGATACATATAATGATGCAAAATTAGGGACTCAGTTGTAGATCCTATCATAAGGTAGAAGGTGTAAATTTACAGTAATAAATATACAGGTAGGTAGTGGGGGACTACCTTGGTAAGAAAGCCTAATGATTTACCCATTAACTTCAAATGGTATCATAGTCATGATACCCATTCCTCATGCAGCATCTCCTCTATGCAATGCTGCTCATCTATGTGACACCCTTCGGAAATAATTCATGCACACTAGCGCCACAAATCATCAAGTGTCACATAACCATGCACAATGCTGTTATCCATGTGACACTATCACCATGTGGTGTTGCAACTCCTTGCACCTTCTTTTCCATGCATTGCCACCACCATGTGACAAACAACTCCCAGCAACTACCTTTTTCACACAGACTCTCAATTATGCTTTTCCCCGAAGGCATGCGCCCGCCGGGAATTGATCCCTACCCCATTGTAGCAAATCTACCGCCCACTAGCCAAGGCACCCCCGTGGGGACAAGACCTTCACCAACTCATTCTTAATCCTTATGCTAGTTTCATCAATATTTTTCTTATTGGATAATGCCATTGCCAGTATTCTTTAAGAAGAATATCGACAATTTGAGCATTTTAAAACTCCACTACATTATTCCCATTTGCTACCTCCAAATAAACTGTTACTATGATAGTATGATTACCATCTCGAAGCTGCAGCTGAAACAAAAATTGGCTCGACAGGGCTGCACTTCAAGTCCAAAACGCTGCAATAAATTTAAAGAAAAAGGTGGTGACTAGATCATAAAGAGCTCATGAAAAAATAAATGAAGGAATGATCTCAAAGTACCTTGGAAATTCTGCAGTAGTGCTAAGATCACAGACTACCCGTTTAGCATCAACATTCCAAGCCTTAATGCCTCCATCTGCTGTCCCTATGAGCAACTGTAAAAATAAATGTAAGACAGACACAGAAAAGTTAACATGATAGCATTTACAACAGGATATACCAAGCGGTCAGATCTGCATTCCCAATCAAGTGACATAATTTCAGCCCCACAGTAAATCGTAGCATTTCTGGATGTTGGTGTTGCTGAGTCATATGTCCAGATCCTTCAAAGATTTTTCAGCAGACTGATTAAGGGCCATGATGAGAAAGGCTCAAATGCACAGTACATAGTGGAAGAATAATGTCCATCTAATGGAACTTACCTGACAGTTCCATCCACAGAAGCACTTGCAACATTAGTTCCTGAAGCAGAAAAACGGCAACGACTAATTGTACTTGTATGCCCCAAAAAAGTTTCCTGCATATAAAAGATGAAACATATCTGATCAGATCATTTTTAACACACTAACCTAGACCTGTTAGCTTGACAAGTATTTTCCCGCAATGGAATTGAGCCTTCACATCCTTCTAGGCACAAGAAAGTGAAACTTTCACAACAAGAGGTTCTGACTCACAGTTAGGTCCTATAAAGGATGAGGCTCTCCGTCCATGGCCAATATAAGACTATACTCCTTCATCAAGGCAGTAAAGTACTCATCACAACCATTGAATAATTGACTATTTACTATATTGTGATGTTTAATTTGATTGTCTTCTCAAATAAAAAATAATGCATAGGAACATTTTGCTAAGTTAAATAAAGACGAGTGGTATAGATAAACTTGCAGTGGCTTACCTGGAAACTTACTTTTACTTCAGGAAACTCTTCTTCGCCCGAGAAGTCTACTCTAGTTTCTGCATAAAATAGTTACATTAAGACAGACAGTCACTCTTCTGTTTGTAATTTTTATATGTATTATAGTCATACTTGCCATTCGCGAACTAAATGGCCTAATACTTTACAACCAGAGACTCAAATCTTTGAAGATACATTTGAGAATTTTATGTAGGTAGACACTATCAAAGGTGAAATTAATTTTCTACACAAGAAATGTGAAAACGTGGCCAGGAACAGGTTCAAGGTTACTGAAAATTTCCAGGGTTTAATGGGAATGTTACACATCATGTACCAAGACTTGAACTCAATAATTTGGTTCTTTATATCAATTTTAATTCATGGTCATATAACTCATCTTAAGGACCAAGTGCTTGAACTTTCATTTATTGTGTGCAGATACATCAGCACAGATAAACCAAATATGGTAGCAAGAGCTCAGACCTTAAAGTCAGGATCATTAGCTAATACCTTCTGCATAATTCAAATGCTTTTGGTTAAGGTACAGAACATAGAAGATCTATGGAGAACAGCTGCATTAGTATTTGGACAACTAGTCAATACTTACTGCATAATTCAAATTCTTTTACATAAGGACAAAAGACAGAGGATCTGAAGGAGAACATTTGCATCTGTATTTGAACAATATTGCTAGTCCAATTCATTTCCAAAACACCAGCTCTTGTTCATTCAATAATTTCATCCAATGACGTAGGAGGATCCATATAGCTGACTCCACTTAATGGGATAAAGGGTTGGTGGTTGTTATTGTTGTTGTAGAAGAAATTATCTGTTTTCTCATTGATTTGCTCAACTAGGTTGGAAGACAAATAAGCATTTATTCTTAAATCAAACTCTCTGATATTGAAGAATTAACAAATCTTCTAGCAATCTACAGCGTATACTAAATGTAAAGAAATTACAAGTCATTAGAAGAGCACCGCTAGATTGTTCATCTCCAAAAGGAGATTTCCATACTGAACCTGCTACAGAAGTTGACTCTACTGAGCAGGATCTGTCAGGAACATTTGTTGAACTTGAAGAAACCTCACTGTTCGTCGCTGACATTTTCTCCACTCCAATATGAGAAGTATTGACAGAATCATGAAAATCTTTAACTTGACTAACAAGACTATCCTTTGTTGAAGCTTCACTTGAGAAATCACAGATAGAATTATTCTCTTTATGTATCGATGTTTCCTGTACTGATGAAGCCAGACTGAAGAGAGAAACAATGAAAATCTTTTGAAAAACAAAACAGTGATGATTTTCTCTCAAATATACAGAAAGGAATAAATATATACAAATTTAAACGACTGAAATAGTTAGTACTATAGGGCTTTAGGTGTATTGTTCAACTAGTTGGTTTTAGATTTGAATTTAATTTACTGAGAAAGTATTATATCCTACATATACTAGACAATGTAAATGTATATACTTATAAAGAGGATAATCCTTATTTTCACTGTTTCACCTTCATCCCTTTCTCGTTGTTGCAACAAAATATCATCCACATTTCACTTTGTTACATATAATTTATTGTTTCTTGTGTACCCTCCCTTAGTTTCATCCTCTGTCCACATTTTGGTTCCTAGTTATTATTGTGGAGCATCTCTCCACCCTAGCTGAAGGTAGGCTTTGCTACAGATGTTGACTCTACACAAATAAAACATGGGATCTAGTACCTCATCCGGTTGGTCAGTGGGTATATGAAGTCAAAATTCTGGAAGACATAATTATTAATAGCCTTAAGGCTTGCTTCTAAAGAGTATACTAGGAATATCATGTTTCTTATGTGGATATCTTCTCGTGGATGGCCAAGATGGTTTTAATCTACTTATTTCTCTCCAGTCGCCCTATAAGTTGTACTTTGACTACTCCCTCTATTAACTGGATACTAGAATTCTTTGTTGGATGCATATAGAGAGGCATACATACAACAGCCAACCTCCTAAGTTTACTAGACAGTGTAGACTTGTTCAATGGACTAAAGTAAATAGATCATAGATGTATGGTTTAGGAAATTCCATACTGCTACGGGTATGGATTTTGAGATGATTAGTTAGGCATAGATAAGATCATTTGTTGGTCATCATCTTTCTAAATTAGAAAATATTCTTTTTGAATGAACATGTTGACAGTATCATTATCACAAGAAAGAATGAACACAGTATTTGAATTGAAGAATCATTTGCATTTGCACAAGCAGTTTCAGACCAAAGATTAGGCCAGCTGAAATAATTGAGGAAACCAGCATGAGGGGGAAAAAACATGTGGACATCCAATGGGTACTAATAATCAACTTAGGATTGAACAAAAATAACCTTAGTGTGTCTTAAACTGACATTATAATTATGTGGGTATTATCATTCTGAAATAATTGAGGAAACCAGCATGAGGGAAAAAAACATGTGGACATCCAATGGGTACTAATAATCAACTTAGGATTGAACAAAAATAATCTTAGTGTGGCTTAAACTGACATTATAATTATGGGGGTATTATTATTCAATTTTTGAATTCTTCACAAAGTACTTATTGTGATAGAAATATAATTTAAAACAAAACCTTTCTATCAGAACCAGACCCCTGACCCCACCCCACACACAGACACAAAAAAATGCACAATAAAAAAAAAGAATCTAAAGCGGTATGCAGACTTTCGCTTTTAAGAACATATGTAAAATATTAATAAGGCAAGAATTTGGCAAATTAACATGGATGAGGCTAGTTCACATTTATAATAAATAAATTGATATGTAGGATTATTACCTTCGTAAATGTAATATCTCGGCTTCTTTTGTTTCCAACAACGCCTGGAGCTCAGACAATTTATTATTCAACTGCTTGATGCCATCTTTAAGAGTTTTCACAGTATTCTTTTCTGTACTGATCTTCAACAAAGCAGGGATACGTAGGGCAGTAAAGGGAAACAATGGATCGAATGAATAAATATATGAAACAAAAAGGTTTTCCTAAATGGCTTACTTTAAATTTTCTATAGCTGGACATATTGACTATATGAATTCACACGTATACTAAAATCATGCAAAATAAGGACAAAGCTAAAACAGAGTTAAAAGTTACTAAATGAGTGCCTATCTAGCAGCAAAACTGAGCAATTAGAAATGACTATTGAACTTTGATCTTGATAAAAGGTCACCCATCTTTCAAAAACTGTAGCAAGCACAACTTCTAGGATATGAGTGCCATTGAACACCTCGCTTAAGAAGTTCCGGAAAGACAAATTCAAGGCATCAAACCATTCTTTTGAAAAGTACACTCGAAACTGAGGATCCAGACTAGGGTTTGTAAGATATGGAATAGCTGCATGACAATTTCTATCGTTAAAATGTTGAAGTGTGATAAAGAAACATGAGATAGATAGCTTAGGAAGACCAACCAAACCAAGGCATCCAATCTTCGCGATTTTGGAACAGATAATTGGTATTAGCTTGAAAGAATTCCACTACTTTATCTTGCCTTCCAGATTGCAGAGCATGAATGATGTAATACCGCAGAATTGAGACTTCCAGTTTTTTTACAGTAGAAATGAACAGTGTCTCCGAAGGTGAACAGAAGCATCTCTTAAAGAAATTAATAAGCGAAATTAATTTATCAGCTTCATATTTGGGTACATACACTTGGAATACCAAATCTAGGATTTTATCCACTTGAAAGTTTCTGCCAATATCAGTAGATAACTCTCTATCAAAAGTTTGTAGTGTACTAGTAAAACCTCTAAAGATAAGAAACTCCCTCAGAAGTTCTTCCGCATATTGCATGTTCTCCATTAAACCTCAAAGTACCTACAAAATTACAAATCTCTTAATAGATAGGTTACAAAAGATTTCTACATGGCATAGATTTGTAACATTGCATCTGCTTGTCCAGAGGAAATTTAGTACATTTGCATGAGTTACAACAAAAAGTATATCAAAAATTTTATATAACCTTCAACTACTTACATACTCGGATCCTCTCCCTTTATTTCACATAATGCGGTAGTTCAAGAATATTTTACTTTCTCCAAGGCAAGTGGAATCTATCATCCTATCTCCATCCATATCATATTGCTAGTGTCAGTATGAAGAATTCCGTTGGTCAAACTTTTATTAGTCTTGATGATTCAGGCTATGTCCTTAATACACTTACTTGAAGATGCTACAATTCCAACTCTATTAAATGCCGTCCCTCAAGTGCAACATGCTTCCCTGCACCTGCATTAACAACCACCCATCTCCAGTTGAAGCAACTGCTCTTTCTGTTGGACGATCCCATTGAGGTGATACATGTGTTAGCAGTCACAATTCACAAACATAATTCAATTCACCGTGTGTTCATTATGGTTGCACAATCATCCATTAGATAATTGCAGGGTAAGTTTGGACAATCATCTATTGCATAGGTCAGCACCACTTCATCATCCAATTCTTTTGCCTTAGCATGCACAATAGTAACTACTAGTACAAATGGATATTCAAGAAAAATATGGAGTTTACTAACTGGATGTTTAATTCGCCTTTAGTGCCCTTAATACCACCAACATAATCACCAAGTGATGTCGTTGTTCCGGTCATCCATCTATGATTAAAACAAAGGAGTTTGTCTATCTTTCAAACTCGTAAACCAAACTATTGTGTGAAGCATACGAATTTGGGAAACACCATCATTTGTCTTTCCTTTCTATTATTCATGAGTGTACCCCATCTTCCTTTGGCCTGGCTCATTTTTATAATTGGGATCCTAGTCTTATTTTTAGTAATACTGATTTACATTATATTTTACCCCCCGTATGGCATAGCTCTATTTATTAAAAGTTCATTCTAAAATTCTTGATGAATTCCAAATTTTTGTTTCTAAAATGATGTTTTTTAATTTCTAGTTACCGATATTGCTCTTTGGTACATCCAATCCAATTTTACTAGTTTTTGTGCTTCACAAGGTATTATCCGCCAGATAAAGATCTCAAAGGCTTCTAAATCTTAATGAGGATTCCTTTATGAAAACTTATCATGTCCCAAAGAGCTAATAGATTCAAATCGATTCCATTTGCAAATGTAGAAATGCATTAGAACATTGCAAGAGAAAGATCAAACATTATGCAAAGCCTATGTCGTGGGATTAAATTGAAATTAAAAAAAAAATGAAATTCCAAATAGGACTGACCTTCAGAAGGGTTCACTAGCTGAGAAAGCTAACACTGTATAACTCCAATTTCCTACAGACCCTCACGCAGCACGCGCTGGGACGGTCTTGTTACGATCACGGTTTTCCAAGACGAGCCCACGGGCGTGGGGGATAAGGTATCTGCCGTTCTCTTCTTCAGGGTTCCCCGCTTGAGGGTCGTCGCACTTGGATCAAGATTCAAGAGGCGCTGAATCTGCTGGAATCCAAGGAAGGGGATCCGGAGGCCGAATCGCCGAGTGGCTCGCGAGGCGCAAGCTAGTGCTGGATAGAGAGGAGACCCCGCGTCACCATGGCTACGAGACTTGCTAATCGACTGCGTCGTTGGAGGAAGAGCACCGCCGGATCCAGCGAGTACCCGAGGAACGCAAGGAGGATACAATCTGGTGCGCCAACTGAGGTTTGTTGAGGATCGCGTCGAGGCGGCGAGCGGAGGGACCGAGAGGGATGCGCGAACGGGGCGATGAAAAAGAAATAATTGTTGCTCCCCTGCCTGTTAGAACATAGCGATCACACTAATTGATGAAAATTACCAGAAAAGACTATCATTTTACTCCTTATATTTTTATTTTTCAAAAATATAATATTGTCAAAATGGCATTCAATGTTAAAAAAATATTTCTAAATTAATCTTTTTCCTGACAGATTTAAATATAAAATTGCTCCAATAATATTGTGCTATCACAATATTAAAAGATAAAATGAAATATCTTTTTGATGATTAATTTTTATCTTTTTTAAAACGTCAATTATTTTAAAACCAAGAAGTAACTAACAAAGCATAGAGGTACATGTTGCTACAATCAAATGGAAAGAATAGTTGATTGCAGTTTACAAATCAAGATCAACATTCAACCAACTAAAAAACACAGTTTTCACTCGTTCAAGCAATCTAACTATCTGAAGAAGAGCAATGAATCCGGAAGAAAACACACACAAGAAATTACAGATACAACAACCATAGCTTTGCGAGCTCAAGCAGCACCATTCTGGAGAGCTCTCTCCAGACGCACTTCAAATGGAGTCGTGTGCCAGTTCACAGCCTTATCCTGAAACAACCAAACCGCAAAAGTTAATGCTTTCATATATTTTTAACCTTTTCAATCTCAAAATGTGAGAATTTTCATCATACAATTTCACTCGAGAAGAAGATTTTAGCATGATAATTGATGTGTGTTTGGCGATCTTACCTCTCTATATTTATTGGTAGTGTTTGGAATCCCTTTGGCGAGTCTGGTGGAAGGACGAGAAGAAGCTGAGTCCTCTCCTTGGTTCTCACAGTTCCAGTACCTGCCGACGGTGCCTACAATTGGAATTTCATCCGCCGGAGGACTCCTGCTAGGAGATCTCCGCGGCGAGGATGTCATCGACGATAGCTTGATGTCTTCAATGGTTAAGGCGCCCAAAATTGGGCGGTCCTCTCGGCTAAACGACGAGTTTGACAGATGAGAATTGCTCGGCTGAGGCGTCTCCACGGTCGAATTGACCAAGGACGGTAACCAGTTCGAGAGGCTGGCGTCCACTGAGACCTCCTGTTTGGTTGGGAAAGTTGGAACTTGGGGTTTCTTCACTTTGATCTCCGGCTCGGCGATCAGCGTCGGCTTGTTCTCCTGCTCGTCGCAGAGGTTTTGTTTGTTGGGATTCGTCGCCGGGACGGCACGCGCCTTGATTTCCTTCCATTGCGACAGGTTCTCGACGGGGTGGAGAACCGGATGCACGAACTGGCTCCGGTCGCGCGTGCTGCCACCGGCGGCCGGAATCGGCTGTTTTTCCAGTAGAGGCGAGGATGCCGAGTAGGGTTTGGTGCTACTGACCTCCTCATGTAGAACGTGCGGCTCCTTATCAATTGGTAGAGAAAAGAAGGAATCATAGGACTCTTCCTCATTCCCTTGGATCCCGTATTCTTCTTCTTCCTCGTCGAAGTCACTGTCAAATTCGTCTTCGTCCTCTCCAAATTCACTACCGTGGTCGTCGTCGCTGCTCTCACAGTTCTCGTACCTATGATTCGAAGGGAATGCTCCCGACTTTGGATAAGATTCGTCTTTTTGCCCTTTGGCTGGCCTCTCCTCCTCGTCGATTTGTTCGGCCTCTCGGTCATCCTCGGACGCACTATCTGTATTATCATCGGAAGGAACTTGTTCATACGTCCTAACGTTTAAATCGAAGGTCACCTTCTTCTTGGCGCTGCTGGCGTTCCCCTGCTCCACATTCTGCCTGCCAAATAAATTTCGCCAAAAATATTATCTCAAATTCAGGACTAAATCTAGCACAAAAAAAAATAAAAAATGCTGCAATGCCCTCAAAAAAAGGAACACAATACTTCGGCTCCAGAAGATCGACTGCAACGGCAACCTCTTCCACCGGAGGCGGAGGCTTAGGCGCGCTGAGATTCGGGGAGATCTGCTTCGCCGAGGGGATCGGCTGCCGGTATCTTTCGCTTACCTATAAGAAATCATTCGTGACGACCAACGGACTCCAAAACCTAGAAAAAAATCGAGCGAAGAAGGGGATCAAGCAAGCACACCCGGTGGTAGCGCGGCGGCGATCTCTTAGGCGATCGGCGGCGCTTCCGATCCTTGGAACCCTTGAAGCAGCCAAGAAAGCAACCCATGGTAAAAGGAGGAAACCGAGATCTCTCTATATGGCTCCAGAGATGGAGGGGAAGGAGGCTGCCTGCGGGAGCAGCTTAGAGCTTCTTCATGGGAGCAGATCGAAGCAGAGAGGAGGAACAACGAATCAGAGGGGGCTTAAAGTTGCAGAATGAAACGGTCAAGAAGAAGTGGGGATGAGCTGGTTTTGGAGTGACGGGCCGAAATATGACCGTTAGAGGGAGGATGACGAAGGAGCGGCCTGCGGTTATTTTGTCAAAACCACCTCTACTTTTTTTCCTTTTTCGCCAGAACGGCAGATATTTTATGCCAAAAAAGCTCAAAAACATCCATAAATAGTCAACTAAAAGCATAAGATTTCAATACCAACACCGCTCTTAATGCAAATCATCACCTTCTTCATCATCATTATCATCAAATGTAAATTAATGAAACTGCGAGGCACAGACAGAAACCATCGCAGAAGGAAGCCAAAAAGAGATCATTCAACAAATTGTCTTCTTCTCGCCTTCTCCAAAAGGGCTCGTCTTCCAGGAAATGGATTGACAATCTCTTCGCCCTTGTCCACAGCGTTGCCTCTTCCTTCCCCTGCTACTTCCACTCCAACCTCTCTCCGAACCATCTGGAGCTGCTGCTCCCTCTTGAATCGTCTACTCTGTCTCTTTTCCTCTCTGTTCCCCGTCTTCGCCGCTGCTTCCATTTCCACCCCCTTTCCTCTTTCTTCCTCGTCTCGTCCCTCGATCGTAAATCGATGTCCCTTGCTCAAAGGCCCTGCCTTTCTTCCACCACCAGCGCTCCTCCCAGCGTTAGATCCCTTCCAATCTGCTCTCAAGGTAGAATCTTCCGGATTCATGGAGGAGGCTCCTTGCTTTCCCTTACTCAAATCAGGATTACTTCTTGAAATGTTGGATTTTACACCCAGATCGATCGACTTCCTCGCTGGTTTAGCCAAGGCGGAGCCTTTTTTCCGGACGCGAGGTATTCGCCCGCCTTTGGAGGTTCCCAGGAGCCCGAAATCGATGCGAGCCCACGCGGCCTTATCCTCGTTGTCCCACCCGAAGCGCTCGCTGACCTCGATTAGGTCGGCAACGGGCGAATCGGCGGGGCCGGAGGAGCTCCGGCGGCAGGTGTCCCCGGTGAGAATCCTCTCCGCTGCCTCCCACTCCAGGCGGTCGCTGTAGACGGGATCGCGAAGGACCTCGTCGGCCAATCGAGCCCACTCCTCGAAGTCCCGCGCGCGGAGATTCTTGGAGACCCACTGAAGGTAGGAGGAAGGGAGGGAGCCGAGCATACGACCCTTGTGCTTGCCGAAGTCTATGACTCTGTCCCTCGCCGGAAGGCTGCGGGAGGCGGACAGCTTCGAGCAGAGTGCAGCCGCGGCGCCCGGAGGCCGGAGGTGAAGCCTTAGAGCCATTGCAGCAAAAGCGATGAGCCGAGGGCGTAACCTCTATCCAAAGCGAGAGTCCTCACGTGACATCAATGTGACCATTCGTAAACAATAGGGTGGCCAGACTAGTCTCTCGTGTACTGATTACTGTTCGAACTGATTAAATTAATCTTCATAATTTATTTCTTTCGTGTTAGTCCTGAAATAAACTGACGAAAGTATCGAAGACGAACATTTCACATTTTTATCACAAAGTAAACAATAGAGTGGCTCTTTAGTTATTTTAGCATAAGTTCCTGCGGCTCCAATGCCGATTTCATGAAATATTTCGAATAGAAATCTTCAATGAACTTAAAACAACATTGAACTGAAAATGAAGAACAACATATGCAGCAGCATGGAATTAAGATACATTGAGAAAGAAAAATAGAGAACATACATAGAAAATGCTTATTCGATGACAAGATGATTAAGCTGTCGTATACTTGTTTATGCTACAGATTCTGAAACGATGACATGGATAAGCATTTTTTTGTTTTACTGCGTGAATGGCTGAAACGCTGGAAATGTTTGAGTCGCCTTCTCTCAATCTCTGGCAGCTGCAGCAAAAAAAAAAAAAACATAAATAAAACGTAGTATTCAAAAGCTGTGTCAGATGTGTGGAAGCCTATTGTGAATACGAAGGATTTTTTTTTTATAGATTTTTCTCTTTTTTATTTTAAAAAGGATAATTAAAAATATAAAATGCATGGCACTTTTGATATATATTTTTTCAATGAAGAATGCATTTTGACAATAAAACTTAGCGATTTCGTAGGTTAATATGCATGGAAACCCAAATAACAAAGAAATTTATATAAACATACCCCTATTAGGTCCCTGCGCCCTTCTGTGTGGTCTCTCTTGCACGTATCGCGGACGCAGAGGCGGCGGAGGGGCCACGAATTCCGACTCCCCCGATTCAAAGCTCTCGCCGCCGAAGCACCCCAAACGCCCAAAACTCGGCCTCCTACCGAGCCGGGGCAACGGCGAGACCCTTTCCTCCCCCAGAACCTCCCCCATTCCGGCGCGGCGCTTCTCCTCTCTCCTCGCTTTGCCCATCCGCCCCGCCCTCTCTTCTCTCACCACCTCGCCGCTCACCGGCGGCAACTCCGCCCGCCACATCTTCAGTTTCTTCTCCACCTTCGCACGGTCCCGATCCGCCTCCCGGTTCGCTCCGGCCGTCGGATTCTTCTGGGGCTTCGTTTTTGGGACGCTCGGGTTGGGAGCGGAGGGGGCCGCACCGTGGTCGGCTTGGGGGGTGTCGGTGCTTACGACGAGCGCGACGCTGATGTTGAGAATGCCCTGCGGGCGGAGGGAAGTGGGGCGGCGGACCTGGAGGGCGGCGTAGCGCGTGGCGCAGGAGGGCCGGAGGGTGGAGAGGAGGGCGCGGGCGGTGCCAATGTGCGTGTCGGGGCCGAAGAGTAGGCCGGATCGGGCGGCGTAGACGTCGATGGTGATGGAGGCGGTGTCAGAGCGGAGGACGTCGTCCTCGACGCGGAAGATGAACTTGTCGTTCCACGAGGGTTCGGTGCGGCCGGTGGGGTCGACGCGGGTGCGGGCGCGGTCGTCAGGGCGGATATAGGCGACAGCGTAGGAGCGCATCGAGCGGGCGGCGGGGTAGAGGTCCTGAGCCGAGATCAGCGTCACTTCCACGCGGTGGTACGAATACGGAAACGGGGGACGGTCAGGGCAGTAGTCATTGCCGCCGCCGGCGTCGTAGGCATCTGCGGGCTTAGAGGGAGGGCACTTCGACGGAGGGGCCATCGGAGTGCTTCCTACGGCCGCGCCGCCCCTTCCCGGCCCCGCTTTCCGCTTCCACCGGAAAGGGAAGGTTGTTTCGTCCTTTTCAATTCGTGGGTCCCGCTGGAGATGACCTGGTCCACGCTGAGAAGATAATAGGAATGGAGGGTAACAAGAGTAGCCATGACAGCCTAGAATTAACGTGGGCGGTTGGAGAACGCTAATTCTGTTGGGTACAATTAGCGAATAGCGATCGCATCTAATGAGACACAAAATTCTTAAAATAATCTATTAAATATTAATTAACTATGATCGTAATTAAGTACTAATCCTCAAACATTTTTAATGAAAATACAAAAACTCATGTCACATTCTATCACTAGTACCGAATTGTTCTTGAGCACAAGTCCAATTTAGACAATTAATTTATGTGGTGACGTCTCTTCTCCAAGACAATTACACAAAAAAACGATTGACATAAAGTGATTCCTTGGAAGGTTGGTGAGTTGATTCAATCATCATTCTAATGAATTTCCTAGCCATTGTTTAATATTCTAATATCTTTTTTTCCAAGTTGAAACAACAACAATTAGGTGCAACCACGCTAATAACAAATATACTAGAATTTAATCGGTCTTTTAATACTCGCGAAGGTCCAATCAAATTATCAATTTTTTTTTAATTTATCATTTCATTAGAAAATTATATTTCTTGGGCAGTTTTTTTTTTGTAATATGTAGAGATGATTTTTTATTATAATTAAACTACTTGTTTATTTTATATATAGTGCAAGTAGGTGCCCACAAAATGATGCTAAAAGAAATGATTAATGCTTAATAAGCTAATCTACATGCCACAAGGCAAACGTTAGGAGGCCGCCGCCTACAAATTATGAAAGTTGGTTCACAAGTTTGCATCAACATATGTAACATCTAAACCGATCACATGTATCATCATGCGATGTAGATATAACTTGACATATTCTTATCCATTGTTTTTTTTAATGAAAGTAGATTTTTTTTTTTTTATGAAAGATTTTCTTATCCATTGTTGAACCATGATTTCATTGGTGTAGTTTTGATAAAATATGTGGTCATGTGAACAAGTTGAGTTTAGTTATGTTCAAAATTATTTATTTAGCTTGTTCAAATTTATTATTAAAAGTAACTTGAGTCAAGTTTAAATTTTTTATCTAACAATTTTTTTTTTGCATGAATAATTTTAAATTATATATATTCAAATAAAAATATAGTTAAAAATTATTTAAATTAATAAATAAGTTTATTTATAAACTTTGTTCATGAGTTAATGAACTAAATTTATGTTTTTTACTATTGAATGATTTCGATTTATTTACAGCCATTTTGGTTACATTATAGTAGAAAATTGTACGTTTGGAGCAGTTTTATTTTATTTTATTTTCACCGACTCGCTTTTAATCGCCCGCTCTGGAACGGTCGGTCCGCTGGAAAAAGTTTTGCGCCGAGTTTTCGCCAGATCCGACTGCTTGTCGCCGTGGGCCGGAGCTTTTGTCGCTAGGGATCTGAGTTCTTCTCGACGGGGCTGCGATGGAGGTGGCGCTGGAGATGGTGCGGGTCAAGGACGCCAAGGAGCGGATGGCCGGGGTGGAGCGGCTCCACGAGGTTTTGGAGGCTACAACCAGGGGTCTCTCTGCCGGCGAAGTCACTGCCCTCGTCGATGCCTGCATTGATCTCCTTAAGGACAGCAATTTCCGCGTTTCCCAGGGAGCGCTCCAATCGCTGTCCGCCGCGGCCGTGCTCTCTGGAGAGAATTTGAAGGTCCATTTCAATGGCCTTGTGCCGGCCGTCGTGCAGAGGCTGGGAGATGGGAAACAGTCAGTGCGTGACGCGGCCAGGCAGCTTTTGATTACTCTTATGGAGGTTGAAGTTCTCTGTGAAACCTTCATTTTCTTATGTCGGAAACTTCTTTAGTTCTTTGGTTGCTTTGTGGCATGTACTACCGGGAAGTGTTCGTTGTGTGTGCCTGTGCACTATATCGTCGGGAACATGCTTTTGGTGTTAGAATAATTAAAACAGTAAATTCATGATTACATTTACACCTATTTATTCTCTACATAAATAGTGAATTACTACTTTTCGGCAATTCCACTCGGATCATTGAGTATTCTTCTTCTTCAGAGGAGATCAATCGATATCTGACTCCCTTTTTTTTTTTGTTTATTCTGTGATGATGTTGGGTTTGCGACTATTGAGCGACACTTTCGACGCTGCCTCTTTGTCGAGCTTGTTTCTTATTTGAACTTGAAAGTTTTTAAGTCCGTTTTATTACATTTTATATCAACGAGTAGAATGTTCTATTCTCTACTTTCATTTTAATTTTTCCAGCAGCTCTTTCTTCTCTATATCAAATAGCTTTTTATGGTTATTATATCCTATTGCTATTGCTTGTTCCCTTCAAAAAGACCTATTAGTTTTTTCTTCGCAATAGATTTTGTTGACCCAAAACTGTGTGGTGCTCCTGCTTCCCATTTCTTGTTTAGGATTAAATGACTAACAAGGTCAAGTTCACATGCAAGTTAGGTATCATCCCCAACTATCATTGTTGAAAGAGCTGGTAGTTATGCCTGGAAACACAGAAGTTGGAGAGTGAGGGAAGAATTTGCACGGACTGTCACTGCAGCCATCAGACTTTTTGCTTCAACTGAGCTACCTCTTCAGCGAGTTCTTCTACCTCCTGTATGAGTAGTTTTTTATTTTGAAAGCCATTCTTTATTTTTCAGTGCTTGCATCTTCACATTGAATTTCAGAGGTCAATTAATTTATTGTTTCCTGTCTGTTTGCAGGTTTTGCAGTTGTTAACTGATTCTAACCAGGGTGTAAGAGAAACTGCTACTTCATGTATTGAGGTTAGACACTGTTAATCTCTTTATAATCTGTCATCTGATTTGAGACTAAAGCAACGTGTCAATTTTTGTTACTTAAATTCACGGCCAAAGTATGTTATGTAATATTGGAGTAGAAGGACAACAATTTGAGCTTATATGCAAAAAGAGGAAAATAATAATAATCCATAGACCCCCTTTATATTCTATACATTGAGTGGATCTAGCTTGGTAATTCTATACATTGCCATAATTTGCAACACAAAAAAGAAGCACATTTGAGGAATACAGGTTATTACATTTTTTGGATCCTCCTCTGCTTATCCATTATTATCTCGTTTGTGCACCACTATTTCATCAGGGGTCCTCAAGTTATACTAAGACGAGGTGAATCCAATCTACTTGAGGATTATTAACATTCTCCTGATAACAATGCTGTAAAAGCCACATGGTAATGTAGTCATTCAAGGGATTTCTTTGTGTAAGTGTTTTCAGGGCCACCTTTCACAATTTCAGCACCCTGCAAAATGCTACACACTCTTCAACTAAAAAAGTTGAATAGTGTTTGGAAGGGGAAGGTGGTGTGGGTCATGAGTAAGTGGCTTGGGATTAGAAGGAGAGGATGGTGGCTGTCTGCAATTAGAAGAGTGATCGGAGATGGCTCCTGAAGAAGGGAAAAGGCAACCATTAGGTGGTGTCTGCCTGCTCGAAATATAGAAACTTTAGAACATTTGATGACCTTGTGGTAGCCACTGACAAATTATAGCCTTGTTCGCAGTATGTTGCAGAATGCATATATTCACTAAGTCACTTACATTGGTTACAATTCACAAGTCACTTTCACTTGTTTTATCCCTGTAGTAAGATGACAAGCAGGAGATATAACTTTTGACTTCCTAAAAGAAACCACCAGTAGAAAAGAGTAGAAGTGGAGGGAGTAACAAAAAAGAAAAGGAAGTTAAATGAGGTGGCCTGGACTCTGGAATATATATAGTGGAACCAACTATAAAAAGCAAAAATATCTAAATAATCATCAAATTCTCTGCGGTCAATTATAGTCGTTGGAAGTGGGTGCCACTTGTTACAAGCAATGTATTTATACCAGAAATACATAGCACATACTAGCATACGACACTATACTGCCTTTTATGCAATTACACAGGCAGAGTATTTTAATTCAGGTGTTCACCCTATCAATTCCGGTTGAACTGGTAATACCAACTATATAACAGGTGGTATTGTTTGCCTTTTAAAACCATTTGGAACACTGCGGTTTATGCCATTGGACAAGTATGATATGATGATTAGCAAATTCTTGATGAATAAAGGGTTGTAATAAATTATTGTTCAATGAAACAAAATTTACTCCTTTTCTATTTTCTTATCCTTGTAAGTGTGGGCATGATCACATACAAATACATTATGCTATCAACAACTGATGTCGCAGTGGCTTGCTTGTAGGAGATGTATGCACAAGTTGGGCCTCAATTTCGTGAGGAATTACACCGTCACCATCTTCCTTCCTCCATGGTAACTGTCAAAGGCTTTGAACCAATTTAAGCTTGGTTCCTGATTGGAACGAAGTTTCTGAATTTAGTGTTTGCAATTTAAGTCTATAAGAGTTAACTTTTGAGAGGCTTCTTTATGCTAGTGGGAGTTAAATGATCTTCACTTGATACATTTATTTATTCTTGCAGATAAAAGAAATCAATGCCAGGTTAGAGAAAATGCAACCAAAACCGCAGCCGTCAGATAGAGTTGGAATTTCTTATTTTTCAGCTGAAATTAGGCCATCATCTGCAAACCATAAGAAGAATAGTCCTAAGGCCAAGATAGCTCAAAGAGAAACTTCACTTTCTAGTGGTTAGTGTTGCACTTCACATTAAATCATCCATTGTTTCCAATTTTACATATATATATATATATATATGAAAATCATTTCATGAATCAAAGAAAACTAGTATAGTTGTTGTTCTTGCAAGATGTTGGTTATTGTGCTTCTAACCTCCATACCAGGAACCTGCGAGTCATGGGTTGATAGTTGTCTTGATCTATGGTAGTTTTTTCTTCGCCTTTTCCTGTTAAGGTTTTGTTTGTTTTCACAGGAGGGGATAGTCAACAATTATAATTTTAGAACCCACCCCTTTGGTTTGCCCATCAATTGAGAATTATCTTCTTTTCTTTTCTAGAATAAGTTACTTCCTTTATTCTGTTTTGGGAAGATCTATTTCCTTGTAGACAAAAACTATTGAATTCCTTTAAATTATCACTCTTTGTATCTGTTGTATAAACAAATTGTTGAATACGGTAGCTTAATTATAGGGATTGTGATTGATTGATTAGCTTAATTGTAGGGATCGTGATTGATTGTAATTAGCAATTGATAGGCATAATTATAGGGCGTCTTATGTATATAAATACCGGTGTATTTGATAGAAAGGTGAATGGAAAATATATCTTTTTCTCTTCTACATGATATCAGAGCAAGGTTAATCCACCTATTTTTTTTCCTGCCGCCACTACTAGAAACCCTAATACTGCTGTGCTGCCCTTTACTGCGCCATTACCAACCCTCTTCTTTCGGCCTCATCTCATCTACCGGATCTCACGCAATTGGAGTAAGCAGCAGATTGGAATTTCTTGATTCAATCGGCTGTTGGATCTCAAGTGTTGCTGGATCGCCAGAGGAGGGCATCAACCGACGCTATTCTAATCTACTACTACTCAGGTTTCTGTCCCTGAATTTCTCCTACGATGAAGTCTTTAGATTCTAAATCCAATTTGGCTACCACTATCAAATTGAATGGACCAACTATCTCGTGTGGTCTCACTTGTGTGAACTATTCCTGGGGTCTCACAAGAAGAAGGAACATATTCTGTCCGGCCCTCCTGACTTAAAGATCCGAAATATTCAGATTGGGTTTCAGACGATTGTTCTATTATGGCTTGGCTCCTCAACAACATGAAGGAGTCCGTGAGCACTAATGTTATGTTCGCGGAAACTGCCAAAGAGATGTGGGATGCCTTACAGGGCATGTATTCGAATGACAAGAATTTTTCTCGTGTTTTTGAATTATATGAAAAACTCTTCGCTCTTCGCCAAGATGGTCTGTTAGTAATTACTTTTCTACTCTTAGGGGGGTTGCCGATGAAATTCTGCTATACCATCCTCTCTCTTGTGACGCTCAGACTCGAAAGATCAGTGGGAAGAATTCTTGGTCGCTTCCTATTCGGTTTAGATTCCACTCTATGACCGGTTAGGGATAATTTGCTGGCAAGTGATGACATTCCCACGTTATCGAATGCTCTGTCTCGAGTTCTTCGTGTGACTACGGGCCGTTCTGACGCTGGTTATTCCCCATCCTTCGACACTTTTGCTATGGCTACTCGTGGTTGGGGGTCTTCTCGGGGTCGTAATGGTGGTCGCGGTCGAGGTTGCGGATCTGATGCCACCAGGGGTGGTCGTTCATGTGTTCACTGTGGTCGTTCAACCATGCCTCCGAGAAGTGTTGGGCGAAGTTTGGTAAGCCTGATTGGGCTAATAGTGCATCTACCGAACCATCACCAACGATGATATGGTCTGTTTCTCATACTGACTATGAGAAATTGCTTCATTCTTCTGCTAGAATTCCTTCTGCCACTGTTGCCTGGATTCCGGTGCTTCTGGCCATATTACTGGTAACAAGTCTATCCTCTCTTCCTCTTTTGTTTTTTATCTCCTGTCCGTCTAGCCAATGGTATCTATTCTCCGATTACGGGAATAGGTATTGTCAAGCTCACTACAAATATCACTCTTGATAATGTTCTTTTCGCACCTAAATTTCCTGTTAGTTTACTGTCCATAAGCCGACTCACAACTGTTCTGTATCATTTTATTCATCCTATTATATTTTTCAGGCCTGCAAACGAAGAAGATGATTGGTGGAGGACATGAGCGTGATGGCCTATACTATTTAGATTTTGTTACACCTGCATGTTCCCGTGCACCCTTAGCAACTCAACTGTTTCTCCTTATCAATGACATTGTTGTCTAGGTCACCCTTCTCCTTCCTCTCTTAAAACTTTAGTTTCGGTTCAGTCTACTAATTTTTGCGAGTCCTGTGAGTTTGGCAAACATCATCGCACGTCTTTTCCTTCTAGAATTGATAAACGTAGTTCTTTTGCTTTTGAATTGGTTCATTGTGATGTTTGGGGATCTAGTAGAGTTGAGTCTAGAGGGAGCTTTCAGTATTTTATAATTTTTGTTGATGATTATTCCCGCATGACATGGTTATATCTACTCAAAAATAGAAGTGAGGGTCCTAATATACTACAATCATTTTATAATAAAATAAAAACCCAATTGACTTGCGCACTCTTCGTACTGATAATGCACTTGAGTTCACTCAGAAAACTGTTTCTACATTCTGTGATTCTCATGGCATAATTCATCAAACGTCTTGCTCATATACTTCCCAACAAAATGGTGTTGACTGTCATATTTTAGACGTAGCTCGTACACTTCTCTGTCACGTGCATGTTCCTAAGTATTTATGGGGTGATGCTGATCTCACAGCTTGCTTCCTCATAAATGTCGTCTAGTGTGTTATATGGGGATATCTCATTCTCATGTCTTCATCCTGACAAATCTATTTTCTCTGTACCTCCTCGCATATTTGGTTGGGTTTGTTTTGTTCATGATTTTACTCTGGCTTAGATAAATTGTCTCCTCTCTCCATTAAATGCATCTTGCTTGGATACTCTCATATATAAAAAGGATATCGTTGTCTTGACCCACTCACAAAACGCAGTTACACTGTGCTGATGTTATATTTTTTGAGTCACAACCATACTTTTCCCCCATCTTGCTCAGTCACCGGATACATCAGCTTCTCCTCCATTACCAATCCCGCCATCTATGTCTCCCACTATAGATGCTCCATCTCCCAAACCCTTGCAGGTGTATACTAGGCGTTCTCGGCCAGAATTTGTCTCATGTCCAATGCCTCCTCTTCGTGCAACTCCTAGTGCTCCTTGCCCCTTTGATATTGATCTGTCCATTGCTCTTCGTAAAGTTATTCGTTCTTGCACTACCCATCCTTTGTCTAACCAAACATTACCTTGGTCCTGCTTTCCGCGCTTTTGCTGATTCTCTCTCATCTACAAAAGTTTCGGCTTCCTACTCTGAGGCTAATCAACACTTTGCTTGGCGGACTGCAATGGATGAAGAAATGTCCGCTCTTATCTCTCGTGGTACTTGGGAGCTAGTACCTGCACCACCGTCCGCTGTTATTGGTGCGTGTTTTCTCTAAAGTATAGAGTTGCCGGTACTATTGATCGATACAAAGCTCGTCTGGTAGCCAAAGGATTTACACAAACTTATGGTGTTGACTATTTTGAGACATTCTCTCCTACTGCCCATCTGAATTCTATTAGAGTTATGTTCTTCTGTCAATCAATCTTGGCCAATGTTTCAGCTAGATGTGAAAAATGTCTTCCTTTATGACGATTTGCACAAGACCATTTTTATGGAGCAACCTTCAGGGTATGTTGCTCAGGGGGAGAATGCTTCTATGGTTTGTAGACTTAAAAAGACTATTTATGGTCTTAAACAAAGCCCAAAGCTTGGTTTGATAAATTCAGTAATATAATCGGAGTTGTTGACTTCAGGCATTGTAAATCTGATCATTCTGTGTTTGTACGACATAGCACGAATAGGATTATCATTCTTATCATTTATGTTGATGACATCCTAATATCTGGCAGTGATATATGTGGGATTGACGAAACTAAGAAGTATTTGTAGCAACACTTTGTTACTAAGGATATGGGACGTCCTAAGTATTTCTTGGGAATTGAAATTGCCCACAATAAGTCTGGAGTTTCATTATGTCGATGGAAGTATGCTACAGATATATTCAAAGAAATTGGATTGCTCGGAATAAAATCAGTTGATACTCCTATGGTCAGTAGGAATGGTCAGTCGGTTTATGGATAAGCCTAAGCAAGTTCACTGGGATGCTGCAATCAGGATTCTTAAGTACATCAAAAAATCTCTAGGAAAAGGTTGTCATTTAAGAGAAACGGGCACCTAAAGACCGAAGCCTATTCTGATGCCGACTATGCTGGATCAAAGACTGACAGACGATCCACTTCTGGATATTGCACTTATGTAGGGGGAAATCTAGTAACATGGCAAAGTAAGAAACAAACTACCGTTGCTAGATCCACTGCCGAAGCCGAGTAAAGAGTCATGACTCACACTGTAACTGAGATGTTATGGTTAAAGAATTTGCTCGAAGAATTAGGATTCATCTACAATGAACCATTGCCTATGTATTGTGATAATCAAGCGGCTATTCACATCGCAAGTAACTCAGTTTTTCATGAGAGGACCAAACATATTGAGAATATTGAGGTTGACTGCCACTTTATTCGCGAGTGTGTAATGAACCAGAAAATTGTTACTCCATTCACATTGTCATCCAACTAAGTTGTTGACGTCTTCACTAAAGCATTAGGAGAAAAACTATTCTCCAAACTTTGTGACAAGCTGGATATGATTGACATATATGCTCCAGCTTAAGGGGGAGTATTGAATACGGTAGCTTAATTATAGGGATTGTGATTGATTGATTAGCTTAATGGCAGGGATTGTGATTGATTGTAATTAGCAATTGATAGGCATAATTATAAGGTATCTTATGTATATAAATACCGGTGTATTTGATAGAAAGGTGAATGAAAAATATATCTTTTTCTCTTCTACTCAAATTAATGAAATTATAACCTTTGATGTTTGGAGGATGATTCCCTTGAAGAGCTCATCCTCTTAGTAATTTACACCATGGGAAATGGAAGCGAAAAGGGAATGATCACTTCGAGGTAATCAACCTCTAAATTCCAAAGGTATTCATTAATTTGGTGGACACAAAAGAGACTCATAGGGCAAAATTTATTGGAGTACATAAGGTGTTTGCCAACAAGGAAGTTGACTTATTTTTGGATAGTGGAAACACTTTATCTTAGAGGGAGTAACTGATTCTAAAGAAAATAAAAATAACTAATTCTCAATTGAATTTGCAGCTAGAGAAGTTTTTGAATTGATCCCCCTTTTTGTGGATCGTATCAGCCAAGTGACAATATGAAAAATATAAATGCTCAAGAACATATTTCTTGTGAATAAGCTGACCTGAAGGGCTAATGTATTTTGTTCGATTATTCTATTTTTCTCCTTTTTGATTCTTTTGTTTTTCGTCTATTTGCTCGTTTAAGAACATTCAATAATACAACACTAAGATTAGTTTTCAACCCCCACACTTAATACTTGCCTATATTGGTAGGTCTTCTTCCAGAATTTATAATATCTTACATATTTTATTATGCTAAAGGGCACTGCTTGCCCTTGCTCGCATCATATTATTGATGGTAGAAAAAAACTGGGATTTGTTGTCAGTGCTTCTACCAATAAGAATCAAATGCGAGGTTGTCTTTTGGTATTTGCCTATGAGTTTATTGTCCATTTGTTTAGTTTCTTATTATGCTTTAATCTTGAATGAATTTAGGTGATAATGATTCTACTGAAAAGCCTGTGGTCCCTATTAATGTGTTTTCAGAGAAGGTACTCACAAAGGAAATTGAAAATATTGCATCTATACTTGTGCCAGAGAAAGATTGGTCATTTCGCATTGCTGCCATGCAAAGAGTTGAAGGGCTTGTTTTTGGAGGTTTAAGTACTCATTATTATTTTGTATTTATGTTCTAATTACATCCATGCTTAATTTCTTATCAAAATTGTTTCTATTTTTTTTTAAGAGGGTACTTTTGAGCAATTGTATTGGCTAACTTTTTTTTAAATAACATTTGGAATAATTTAGAAATATTAATCTCTCTTACTAAAATACCAAATTTTGTATGGTTAAGCCATTCACACGGTCATATGATCTGGTGCCTTTAAATATTTTTCAGAGTTGTTATCTCATATGGTAAAGGAATGGGACCTCAGGCTTTATAAGGCACCATGATATGTCTAGCCTTAACCTTAAGGTGCCATATCTTGTTAACAACAATATCTTGAGTGACTCACATGTTTAAGTCGTTGTAAGCATGCTCCTGTCAAATGGTGTTGATTGTTGGAATAATATAGGTTTTTGGATTTCCCAGTAGGAGTCTTTGACGAGGAGGGTTTTAGTCCTGCATTGGCAAGGAGAGAAGTATCTTTATTCCCTCAAGGTGACTTTTGGGAAAGGAAAAGCCAGTCTCTTAAGAAGGATAATCCCTTGATAATCCACATGTCAGGTCAATGTGCCTAAAATGCCCTCATCATTTTAGTAATTGTTGATCCAACTAAATTGTGCATAAATTTTGACTATTGGATACATAATTTTGTTAATCGTATCTTGCCCTTCATACTAAATTGGGCAAAGTTAGTTGTTGCGAGATACCATATCTGACTGTTCACCAAGGGATTTTTTATCCATTTCGCTCTTGACTTTACTCCCTTCACTACTTAAGCCTCGTTTTGTACCACTAGGGTAACTTTGTCATTACTATTTTCCAAATTCATTAAATGACAGAAAATAATTCTAATATATGCTATGAGGCGATGTACAATTTTGACGTTATTGTGTTCATCATTTTATCTTTGTTCCAAGTTCCAACTATTTGGGGCTCATTATGTAAAGGATCTTATCCCTTTATTGAACTTGCATCTATGCAAGGATATATCACTAATATTTGGGAAATTTTGGAAATATCTTGAATTTAGTGCTTTTTTCAATATTCTCCTATACTTCTGGAATTGTCATAGCACCACCTAAAACTTCCAACATGTTATCAAAATGTCCCACTCTCATATACTGAGCTAAGGGAGAAGTTAAAATGTGACAACATGACAAGGGTAGAATTGACACTTGATTGCTCCATATTTTTGGGAATAAAATTTTCTCCAGTTGTATCATTCATCTTCCTCTTCTTAGTTTCAAGAAGCATGATTTAACGCCCCTGGGGTAATGGTTAGGCCCTCTAATGGATAACCAAGAGATCTAAGGTTCGAATCTCAGCTGCGGCGCTTTGTAGGGGATTTTTCCTCCAGTGAGAAGCGAACCTAAGAATGCTGGCCATTTGGATGGGCATCCATTAGCGCTTCCCGATTTACCCTGGTGACCGGTGGGAAAATTCCGTAGGGCCGGGCTGGTCATCTCCAGGATTAGTCGGTTCGAAGAGCTGGATACCCAATTCAACATTGAGTGTGGTGATAATGTCCTGCAGACAATCCACATGTGTGCTGACAACATTTACCAGCATTATTGATACATTCCGTAGGGAAAAAATAGAAATTAAGCAAAGCATGGATTTGCAGTATTACCTCATCAACATGAAAGCTTAGAGGAAATATCACCAGTGCTTGTTTCACGATGCAACTTGTTACCAATGGAACTTATTTCATTTTTTTGTCTGAAGAGTTCATTTCACTTGAAAATATCATAATTTACCATTTGAAGAAAGGATCTTGCCATCTAATTGCAAAATTCATTGTAGTTGCCATGAAAGTTGGTTGTACTCAAATGTGCTATGTTTTTTAGCTTCTTCACATTCACCATGAGGGATTTCAAATACCGGACAGATACTGAGAGCAAGCCGTATCCACGGGGACATTGCCAACAGTCCTTCCAATGCTAATCATGTTGTCATTGTCCTTACCCCCTTCCAAGCTAACACAATGATGTCTCCAATCTCCTTGTCATTCTTTGTACAATTGTATGTACCTTTGCTGGCCAATTAGTGTGATGTGAACATATAAGAATGAAGAGTTGAACATTGGGGCAAAGATGAATGGATCTTAACATGGCTTTGTCTTGCATGTGACTGGTTCATGAGCAGTAAGAATCCAAAAACATTCTGCTTAATCGCCATTGACCACTGCCCATGCCATCGTCTCACTCCACCTTAGGGCTCCCTGTTAAAGGGGAATGGGCTAAGGCACATGAGGACCTTAGTCTCAACACTCGGTCGAGGTAGATGATGGTGACCAACAACACGATGACACACTCAATAAAGAGACATTAAGGTGGATGGTTTGAAGTGATGGGTCTTGGCGACTTGATGGTAAATATGAGTTGGTTGTTGACTTGGTTGTACGTGGTTGTATCACTGGGCAATATGAGAATGTCTTTAATCTAGAGGAGCAAATCTAGCACATCGATGTGAGATTGTTCTAAGAGTGCTAGTGGAACTCTCCCTCAACTGTAGAGCTTGATGTATTGGCCACAGTTGTTGGAGTAGTATGCGCATGACAAGCTTGACACAAGTTGACATTATAGGAGTCTAGGACCATGCAATGGTGTCAGGTGTTGTCCTTGTTTTGTTGGTAGATTCGCCTGGGAAAGTATTCAATAGCAAAGAGGAAATAGAAGAGCTTGTGTTATTTGTGTGGATCGAGTAATGAGAGAGCACTTAACAAAAAGGTAAATACTAATTTTGTCAATAGGTATATACTGATTCTTATATCTTCCAGGATGCTAATGCCTTGCCCTGTTTAAATAGGTTCTGGTGACATCCTTGAATGTTAAGGATTCTGATGCTGACTAGCATACTCTGTGTGAGTTTAAGATGGTGCTGGTTGGTACTGATTAGAGGTAAGGAAGAGGAAGAAGTGGAAGAAGAGGTAGAGGAAGCAGAAAAGGATGAAAAAAAAGAGAGATGGACTTATTTGAGCCAATATGTTCTTTCGTGGAAGCTTTGTTGTCTGCCTTAGATTAGGTGATGGAGCTTTGTCCTCCATTTGCTAGGTGTCGATGCCTTTTCACTGTTGATGTCTCTGTGAAATGGCTTCTCTTGATTGTTGACCTGCGACTAATTTGTTTGTTGAAGTTTTTAGGTAGGTTTTTTACTAATTTAATGCCTTCAGTACGCTTGCTGACCTGTGACTAGTTTGTTTGTTGAAGTTAATCAGTTTGTATATATATATTTTAACATTGCTACCTCCACTATGGGTGGGTGAACTGGACTGTCTAGCCAAGTTCAACACTTGAAGTTAATTAACCTGGATATCTATTTCTTTAAGTACTGAAATTGCCAGTATTTGGACATAGGACCTTCAGCATTAGCTAACCATTTATTCAAGAAGCTCAAGCTATTAAGAAATGGATGAATTTATGTATTTTATAGTTGTGGATATTGTCTGTTGTATAATTTGAAGCAATTAATCCTGCAAAATTTAGACACTACTATCTGGTTAGGTATTTCATCTTTACTTTTTTTTCTTTGTTTACTAGAAATCCATGATTTAACTCCTCTCTTTTTGTCGATAGGAGTTGCCTTTGACCTTTTTCCATTATCACTGAACAAAATATTTTGATATTTTATCAGGTGCTACAGATTATACATCCTTTCCTATGCTCCTGAAGCAACTAATTGCTCCCCTTAATACTCAACTATTGGATCGACGCTCTAGCATCGTGAAACAGGTTCATTACTCCTGATTTTTAAACTGTTGTCTACTCATATTATGATCTCAGCTGAACCATATAAAATTTTATAAATACTTTTCTATTTCATTTTGGTTCCTTGTGTGGAGGGAGTGAGAAGATGCTAATCATTATATCATATTAATACTCATCAGTTGTTTGCTACCACTGATAGCTATATAAATCAAAATGACATTTTTCTGAATCATCTAGAAGGCGACTCTATTTGGTCAAATATCAAAAAGACACTCTGTGTTTTTCTTAAAAAGAACCACACAATTTTGAGAAAATAAGCTTGCTAATTCAGAACAATAATTTTTTTTAGGTCAATAATAGAATTTAAATCAATTTGAAAACCAAACTATAAAATTAAAATGTTTTCCTATATTGCAAATTTATTCTTAACCCCTTATAACG
The DNA here is from genome assembly GCA_038050645.1 of Hedychium gardnerianum. Classification (NCBI taxonomy): domain Eukaryota; kingdom Viridiplantae; phylum Streptophyta; class Magnoliopsida; order Zingiberales; family Zingiberaceae; genus Hedychium; species Hedychium gardnerianum. The sequence continues at coordinate 36,352 of JBBUKS010487391.1, forward strand.
GCTAACAACTATATGCAAATTATGAACTGACTAGCTGTCCGTTTGAGGAAGTTGTTTCCTGTTTCCTGTTTCCCGTCTTTTCACTCATAAATTAAAAAGTTGTTGCTACTGAGATCATCCCCCTACCTATGGTTAGTCCCTTACATTTATAATCTAATAAAATAAAGCAATGCAATTCATAATTCCAATGAATACTCCAGCACTGTTCAGTTTTGCTGTTTGATCCCAGTTAACACAAGGCATTATTCATATCATCTTTTATCAAACCCTTGCATGACTCTTTTTTTTGTAGTACTTACCTATAGCTGTTCTTGCCCTTCTTGTCAATTTTTAGTGTAGTATGATGTTTGAGATTTGTTTGGTTAGCAAACCATTGTTCTCTGTGCTAATGTGCATAGGGTGCTACTCGCCTACATGTCACACCATTACTATGCATACATACATGTTTTTTGAATAAAATTCTTGTTCTGTGTGCACACTAAGAAGCAATCACCTATGGTTTTATGACTCTCTTGGTCAAGTTTAATTATATATATATTTCCTTCAACATGGTTAACATGAAAAATGTATCTTTTTTGTGTCATTTCTATTTCAGGAAAAAAGTTCTATATTTAGCAAATTTATGATTATCTATTACAATGTAAGCCTTTGTTGCATTTTTTTTTGCTGCGCATGGGGATTTATGATGTGTTTGCTTAGACAGATATAGGAGTGAAGAGAAAAGAAACTTTTTTTTGATCATTTTCTCTTGTTTACTTGCAAGGAAGTAAAGAGAACAATGGAATTTAATTCCATATGGTTCCTCTTATTTTGTTTCTGCTAGATTGGGCCGAAATGGAAGGAAATAAATTTTAAGCATCTAATAAACACATGATAAGCGATATTATTTATTTTCTTCCAATTCTGTTCAAGTAAAGAAGATAAATAAAATAGAAAAACGGGTAAGATAATCTATTTTATTTCTGTTCATTTTGCCCTCGCTCAAACTACTTCATTTTCCTCTCACTTCCCTTCCAAGTAAAAGAGCATAGTCAAATTCTCTGTTTTGTCATGCACTTTCTTGCAATTTGGTTGATTATGATTCAAACATAGTCTGACTTAAACTGTTAAACCATAAATCTATAGTTTGTGCTCTTTATTAGAAGCTTGCCCTATCAAGTATTCAGATAACGTAACATGGGATAAGATGAATTTCTGATTTTATTTTCTTATCTAGGCATGCCATTTGTTGATCTTACTATCAAAAGAGCTAATGGGTGACTTTGAAGCTTGTGCTGAGATCTTCATTCCGGTAACACCCTTTTGTGTGCCCATAAAGTTGGCTTTATAACAGAAGTAACTGTTGCTTAATGAATCGTTTCAGGTACTTATGAAGCTTGTTGTGATAACTGTTCTTGTGATTGCAGAGTCCGCAGATAATTGCATTAAAACAGTATGATACATGATTGAAACTTCAGATTAGAAATATGACCAGTTTAACTAGGGTGATTGACTTCTTATTTACTCTCCTGCTAATCTATCAATTCCTCAGATGTTGCGTAACTGCAAAGTTGCCCGTGTGCTACCTCGAATAGCTGATACTGCAAAGAATGACAAGAGTGCAGCTCTTCGTGCTAGGTGAGTAGCAATGGCTTAGACTGCCTGTATGTACCTCTTTGTTCTTTGAAATTTTATGTTTGCTTTACTAGGTGTTGTGAATATGCGCTTCTGATACTGGAGTACTGGGCTGATGCCCCAGAAATTCAACGTTCTGCTGATTTATATGAGGATCTAATAAAATGTTGTGTAGCAGATGCAATGAGTGAGGTAAGATATTGTATTTGATTTTTCAGTTGACTTTGTTAAGTGACAAAACAATCATTGCATACATTCAGACAGCCATTTTTTTTGATGCTCAGTGCAATCCCATGCACGGTCTAACATTTTGGTTGCCAGTAGGTACCCATATGGACAATATGTACAGTTCTGACAGAATTGAGATGGAAAGCCTAATTATCTACATTGTAAATGTGTTCCGGTGCTACAAGTAATAAATAACTATATCATATCATGAATCAAAATAAATAAACAACCAGGCTAACCTACATTACTGCATCTTAGGAACTGCATGAATCAACCAGTACAACAATTAATTAACTAACATGATGTCTGATCTAGGGAAATAAATCTAGTCCAACAGAGTTAAACAAAATAGTCAACAAGATACTCGGATTACGCTTAGGTGCACTGAGACTGCAGTACAATTACCCTTGATTTTTTGAACATCATCCTCCCTTTTAAGAGCTTCACCGTTTACATGATGAGAATAAAACATCAAATGAATTAGTATATTTTTAGAATATAAACTGCTTGTCGGCATGGGTTAGCAACTAGGGTAATGCCTTGTGCTTTTAGCAACACTGAATGAAATTGAGATGGTTCACTAATATTTAAGACTAACGGTTACACCATATTTGGAACTCATGGGATCAGTCTGAGACTCAAGATAAACTTTCAGGCCTAACTGAATTTCTTTATTGTTGATGAATTACTCAGATTGTAGATTTATTTAAATAAACTTTTAACCTAGCACCCTAGGTTAGATTTGTCAGAAGTTTTGAGATCTATTGCAATTAGTTTGCAACAGCAAACTATTGTCTACACTAGGTAAGGTTGGTGGAACCTTTCTATTTGCTCTTTGATGTGGTTCCTTGATTACTTCCCTTATTTGTCTGTCTAGGTGCGATCAACTGCTCGAACCTGCTACCGGATGTTTACAAAAACATGGCCAGAGAGGTCTAGGCGTCTTTTTTTATCATTTGATCCTGTCATACAGAGGGTACCAGTTATCTCCCTTCATTTTATGACTGTTGTTTTTGCACCATCTGACTGTGTTATTTAGTCAGAAACTTTTTTTTTGTCTGCCTGATTTTGACATACTGTAACAATTTCCAGATGTTGAATGAAGAGAATGGAGGTATGAACAGACGATATTCTTCTCCTTCTCTCCTTGAAAAGGGAGCACACTTATCTCATTCTCCATCTCAATCCATGAGTACAAGCATGCCTGGCTATGGTACCTCTGCCATTGTTGCAATGGATAAGACTTCAGTTATTTTGTCAGGGACATCTGTTTCCTCATCTAGCCTTGTGTCAAAATCCAAATCACTTGGTAAAAATTCAGAGAGAAGCCTAGAGAGTGTGCTTCATGCTAGCAAACAGAAGGTTCTAGCTATTGAAAGTTTACTGAAAGGTGTTAGCATGTCTGAGAAGAAAACCCTTACTGCTGCATGCTCCACAAGCTTGGATCTAGGTATCCTTGAGATGCTGTCCTTTGAGTTTAACTATTGTTTTCTTATAGTCAGAGCTAGATAAATTCACTCTTTATTGAACTTTTTTATGTTTGGCAAAATTGCAAGGGCGGAGTTATCTTACTCATCTTGTTCCTAGTGCAGCTGTTGATTCTCCATCTACTCGTGATAAGCCACTCGCTACTAGTGTTTCCTCAAATTCTTTTTCTATGAAAAGTTCACCGTTGGAGGATTCAACCATCACAAACATTGGAAAAGATGGTAACAGGATTGGTGGTTTAAATATGTCTGACCTAGTCAGTCAGGTTCAATTATCTAGAGATCAAACAAAATTGTCTTTCCTTAATCATGATACATCTGATTCCCTTTCTTTGTCATCATCATACTTGAAACGATCATGTGAACGATTGCAAAACGGAAGTGTTTGTGAAGATAATGTCGATCACAAGTTGACTAGGCAACTTCTGGGTATCCAAACAGATAAATGTCATCTGGAGACACCATCTATGGATTCTAGCTATAGGGATCCACAAAATCTTTATGTTCCCAATTTTCAGCGGCCTCTTCTAAGAAAGCAGGTGACTGGAAGGGGTGCGGCAAATGCTAGAAATAGTTTTGATGATAGCCAAATCCTAGCAAGTGAAATGTCTAGCTATATAGATGGTCCAGAAACACTTGGTGATGCACTTAGTGAGGGACTAAGCCCAAATTCAGATTGGGTAGCTAGGGTTTCTTCATTCAATTACCTCTGGAGTTTGTTGCAGCAAGGTCCAAAAGGTGTTTTGGAGGTAACACAGAATTTTGAGAAGGTTATGAAGTTGTTTTTTCGATATTTGGATGACCCTCACCATAAAGTTGCACAGGCAACCTTTATAACCCTTGCTGAAATTATTTCAACTTGCAGAAAACCTTTTGAGAATTATCTTGAAAGAACATTACCACGTGTTTTTGCTAGATTAATTGATCCAAAGGAACTGGTAAGGCAGCCATGTTCAGCAACACTTGAGATAATTGGTAAGATGTACAACATTGATTCTCTTCTCCCTGCTCTTGTCCGCTCTTTGGATGAGCAGAGATCTCCTAAAGCAAAATTGGCTGTTATTCAGTTTGCGAATAATTCCTTTAATAAACATACAATAAATTCTGATGGTTACAGTAACAATGGATTTCTTAAGCTATGGCTTGCTAAGTTATTGCCTCTTGTAAATGACAAAAATGTACGGCTGAAGGAAGCATCCATATCTGGAATCATATCAGTTTATTCCCATTTTGATGCAATTGGAGTCTTGAATTTCATTTTGAGTCTTTCTGTTGAAGAACAGAACTTGTTAAGACGAAAACTTAAGCAGTATACTCCTCGTATAGAGGTTGAGTTAATGAACTTCTTGCAGAATAAGAAAGAACGTCAGCGTTCAAAATCTTTTTATGACCAATCAGATGTTGGAACTTCTGAGGAAGGCTATGTCGGAGGTATTCATTGTGCATATTTCTCCGCCTGTTCAGTTGATGGTGAAGGTGAGAGGAAGTGGACTTCAACCGAGCAATTGATGCAGTTTGATGCTTACACTATTCATGCAACTTCTGATGAGTCTCATCATCCTTCTCAGAATGTTGATGTTTGCACTTCTGATCCTTCATCTCAAGGCAGGTTGGTGACTAATTCATTGCCAAAAACAAATTATAGCATTGAGCATGAGAATTCTCTGTTAACTCCACGTCTAGATGTGAGTGAACTAATCAGTTCTGATGGACACAAGACCATTGATATGAATCATGGAAGTGAAGTTTGTAGAGATCCTGAAATGAACCATAATAAGCTTAATTTTTCAAAATCTAACCTAGAAGGAGATATGAGACCTAGTATTCCAGAACTTCTTCATCAGGTATGCATAGATTGTGTTGGAATTTTCACATGTCTTTTCCTTCTTTTTTTTGTCTTATCATTAAAGTAGTGCAAACCGGCAACTTAGGGTAAAAAATGTGTGTATCTGGGATAGCTAATTTGAATCAATTTAACTTCCTTTTGTTTGAAGATTTGCAATGTAAATGATGCAAGCTCGAGTTCAGAGAAATGTAACACCTTGCAACAGCTGGCGGAAGTTTCACTAAAGAATGATAATTCTGTCTGGGCAAAGGTAGACACCGTTTTCTATTCCCTGATAACCCTTGTTTCCTGCCTACAATTATTTTGTATTACTAGGTGAAATTTTTTGCTGAAACAATGCATCATACTTAGAGAAGTAGAATCTTAGCATCATGCAGCTCAGGGTTGTTAATTCTTAGAGGTTGACCTTTAATGATATGTAAATAAAAGATGTTATGGAATCAATGTTAATTCATACTAATGAGGTGCTTTAAAATCCTTAAGAGTTTCGAGGCCAATGAACCTGTATGGTACACCAAACAAATCGATCATTAAAAAAATTTTGGTAAAAATATACATGTGTTTGTTTACCTTTTCTGGAAAGGTAAAACCGTACATGGGTTCCTCTTCACCCTGAAATCACCTCTCTTATTTTTTAACTTCTCCCTGGAGATTGTCTTTTGAGACTCAAAGAGCATGCATACAAGTTTTATTTTATTAATGCTGGAAATAAAGTTTTCCAAAAAGTTTTGTAATAGAACATTTATGAATATACAATCATCATGATATCCTAACTGAAAAGCTCTAAAGCATAATTTTCTTGGTCTGGTGGCTAATGGGCATGAACATTACTGTTCTGTGTGAAAGGGGATGACTTCTCATTCATGACAGAAGTGGTGTGCTCCTTTTCCTTGGGAAGTTCTTTTATTGTTGAATTACATTCTAGTAGAAATCTTCCCTCATATGACACTATAATATGAGACTTGGAGGAGGGTAATGGTATTGCTAGTTACATGACATATGGGAAAAAAATTATACAACTTAATCCAATCATTTGGAAACAACATTTCATTTTTTTGTGGTTGTTATTCTGACTATTTTCTTTCTAGCATCCATGAGTGTTTCACTGTGGTCAAGCTTGAAACTAGGTTTGTTGGGGAGTGCACTTTTTGTTGATTGTGTGTTACTATGATGATCTTTTATATTATATTGTTATGGATCTTCCTTTTGTCATTAATAAATGTGACATGCTTATATACATTTTAAGTTTTTGGTGTAATGTATATTTTTGCAGTATTTCGATCAGATCTTGACAGCTGTGCTTGAGGTGTTTGATCATTCAGATCCTTTGATGCGGGAGCTGGCTCTTTTTGTGATTGTTAGAATGCTTGACAATCAGGTCTTGCCTTTTTTTATTTTATTCTCTTCATATTTCCTTATTGTTGAACTGTCTTACTATCTAAATGTTCTTTCTTTCTTTGTTCATTTACTCAAAGAAAAGTGCAATGGAAGATTCTATTGATGTTGTCACTGAGAAGTTGATTCATGCGTCTAAAGATGAGGTTGCGAAGGTATGAATTCTTTTTTTGTTCTCTCTTTAGATACTTCTTTTTAGAGTGTGATTGAATAATACTTACTAGTTACTAGTTGTGTGCAATGAAGAATGCAAGTGGGGACTATCCGTATTCTTAACACTCTGACCCACCCTGTGCTGTCGAGCAGACCATGTTAAACTGACTCGAGTTCCAAGAAATCAACTGACTTGGGTTTATACTTTTCTTTTGTATTAATACTACCAAGATTTGTATACAGAGCTTTTAGTGTCAAGTCTAATAAAAAGACAGTTTATAGCATAAGCATTAGCAAGGGGCTATTCTCAACTGTTTTTGCAAAATTTAAGCTTATTATCTTTGCTTTACCTTTTGCTTTCTTGCAGGTTTCAAATGAAGCAAACCAATGCCTGAATATTATCTTGACACGCTTTGATCCATACAAATCCCTAAGTGTATGAACCGCTAAGTTAGACAATTCATGTTTGGAAACTATTTTACTTAGTAAATTCGTCTCTATCTTAGACATTGTTATCCAACCCTTTCCTTTCTCTGCAGGTTATAGTTCCTTTATTAGTCAGCAATGATGAAAAGAGCCTTGTTATTTGTATCAACTGCTTAACCAAGGTATCTTCTCTTGTGCCCTAAGCTTTGGCTTTTCATCGTATGCTCTCAGCATGTTAACATAAAACTATTTGTTTCCTTGGCACAACTTAATATTTGCTCTGTGGACTGCCTTTTGGTTTCTTTTGGTTTTCTACGCAAATAGCAACAATGTCACTCCACTGTGGGGGAACAATGACTCGATGAATACCACCTGAATCAGTGATGGGATTAGGTGGTCAACTTCCAATTTCAAGTTTAATAAACTATTAAAAAATTAAGGTAGTATGAATTGCTTTATGTTTACTAAAAATACAAAAGTCATGGCATCAATGTTATTTTTCATTTCTTTCTTCATTTTATTTCTTTTCACATTTCAGATTAAAGGGATGATAAATATCAAAACTGTATGCTAAATTGACATGATTAAGTAAAAGTAAATATTTATTAATGGTTTAGAATTTAGATACAATGCATGAAGTCCGTGTACATCATAAAGCATACAAGTTGTACAAAATATATCTTAAATTCAAAGACTGTTAGTCAAGTTGATTGCCTTTGATCTCCAATTGTTGTAAACCAGCTAAAGAAGATTAGTGATGCTTCATCACATAAAGAAGATTAGTGACTTTTCAATCTGAGAGTAAAATTTTCTTAGGTGCCTCTTATCTTTTGACTGCAAGAACACCCCTACAGGTGGATGTGACTCAAAAGATGGACTTGGCAATTGAAGGGGAATTGTGGGCTACAAGTTATTGACTTGTAGCTGCAGAGCATACAAACAAGGAGGATTTTTTGTGTGCGCGCCAATTGTCTTCTAGTGATTTGATAGTTGATAAAAAAAACATATAACCCCTTTGCCCCAAGTTCTTATGGATATTGTCATCAAAATCACTAATTCTGGTCAAGTTAGATTATAGTAATCATGGTTTGAAATCTCATAGGGTGGTACAGTTGAGACTTTGTGCTTGTAAATTATCAAAATTAGATTTTGATTGACACAAGTAACCTTTCCTATATCACTCGTGCTGGTCATGCCAATGAGTATCACCATGTCAACACTTGGGATCCTTTGGGGTACAATTTCAGTTAATCAAACTTCAAGATTGCAAACTCTTCTGAATTCATTTTGATGCTCTTTAACATACACTGAAGCTAGTCGAGTATCGACTCAATATAGTGTTGTATTTTTTTTCAATTGACTATCTAATTGTTTTGTTTTCCGAAGTAGATAAAGCAAAAACTTATAAAGTACTAAAAATCATCTAAACTCATCAAGGTAAGCTTTGGTACATGTCAAAGCGTGTCAAGTGAAAATGTATTATTTCAATGGAGGATTGAGACTTTGCACAAAATGATACTTTAAAACCATACTCTCATCCAATGCTTGACACTCGTTTTGTTATTAGTCAGGTGTAATCAGTTGAGACTAGAGATGTTTGCAATATATTGTAACTTGTTGCTTTGAAATGTTACTTCAGGTGACTTTTTAACGCATATAGCCTTACCTTTGGAAGTAAACAAGCTCAATGGATGAGGATTATTTTATTAAAACTTTCACGTGCTTGGAAATGTCTCACTGCATGCAGAGTCTTAGCACAACATGACACTGTGACCGCGTATAGCTGCGGTCAGAGACCTAACTGTATAAAATTTAAACCTTGGTTATAATTACTAGAAATTTTAGCAAAATAACTGATGTATTTAAAGACTAGTAGATTCGTGTAAATATACTATACTAACAATTCAAGTTGTGGACTATTCGTTTCTCATTAAATGAAATGAACTCATTAGCTAGAAACAGTTATTTAGCATTACTAAACGTCAGCAACAAAATTTATTGCTAGCATGTTTAAAATGAATGAAAGTTTTTGCGGATAGACAAGTTTAGTCTATTATGCTAAAGGCAACTATTTGAAAATTATTCTCTCATAGATAAATGGAATCTGGTAGACCTTAGTATATAGCAACATGCTTTGTGGAAAAAGTCCACCACAGTTATGGTGGTAGAGGCAGTGGCCATACATGCAGCTCTTGTCATGTCCTTGTGCAGCAACACCTAATGGTGCATTTTTTTTTCTTCAAGAACATGCCCTCGATATAGTTCAGTAATAGGATAAGATCAATTTAGTTGGTTCAACTCTTGTTTTTTGGTGATGCAATTAACAATGCTGAGGATTTATTCGTGCCTTATCTGTTGCAGCTTGTTGGACAGCTTCCTCAAGAAGATTTGATGCAGCATTTGCCTTCATTTTTGCCAGCAGTGTTTGATGCATTTGGAAACCAAAGTCCAGACTTGAGAAAGGTGGCTTTTTCCCACTGTGTACAGCATGTGCACACGTGACTTCTTTAATCTTTTTCCATTGCTATATATATGCTAGCATAACTTTTTTAAAAAAAAATTTGCATGATAGGTCACTTTGCATAAAAATAATTCTGCTAATATTCATATTGTGATAACCAAGCAAAAATGACTTAGGTTTAGTCTTTTTAACTTGACTATTAGTTGCTTACAAAATGACATTGTACTTGAAAAAGAAAGATTTAGGTAACTGTACCTAGGCATTTTTATACTGGGAAGATCAAACTAGGTTTGGGCCACCATAACAATTTTAGATTAGAAGTGTAATGGTTTCCAGCTCCTAAACCTCTTCTTCAGAATGCAAAATAGGTTTCTAGATTTGTTTTTCATTTGATAAATCTGTTCACTTGACTATTAGTTTCTAGATTAGAAGTGTTTGACATTCTACTTTTTGTTGATAAATATCCGACATGTTTCTCTACTAAATACTTTTCAGACTGTTGTTTTCTGTTTGGTGGAAATCTATATCATATTGGGGAAGTCATTTTTACCTTATTTGGAGGGCCTTAGTAGCATGCAGCTACGGCTGGTGACCATCTACGCAAATAGAATTTCTCAGGCAAGATCTGGTGCTTCACTCGATTCTTGCCACTAATGTCTTTCAGTTCTGTGTTATTTGTTTTTGTGAGGAATTTGTATAGCGTGATCAGCCCCTCGGTATTTTATTGTTTTCCCTGATTGATGACAGTCGGAATGTAGTTTACTGGGGAGTGCTGATTGATGAGTTTATTTATCATGATGTACAGAAGCATGTTCCTGTCTCTTGTAATACAGAGTTACTACTAGTGATATCTTAGCTAGCGTGATGAATATATGACGTGCTGAAATCTTCTGATATTTGAGTCATTGCACAGTATGTTTTCTGCAGCCATTTTCGATCTATATTGATGGAGCTGTTAAAGCCTGATTTCCTCAGTTTTCCAAATGAGTGTTATGCAACAACATTGTTTACACATTAATTCATCATATTTCATTTACTTGATGTTGCTCACTCTTTCATTTTGGTCAGCTTGGCCGATGTGATGCATGGAGTAAGGGGCTAATGGGCAGTGCATGGCTAGGCATGGTTCCAGCTTGCATCAATCCTGCTTTCCTTATGCCAGGCAACAGCATGAGCTAGGGTTGGTTGTCCTTTGCCAAAACTTGTGTTCAGTTGCTACGGGGAACGGGGATTAGTGAAACAAAAATTGAAATGTTAGTAAGGATTAAATGATTTAAAAAACTTTAAGAGTAGTTTATCAAGTTTTAATAAAATTTCACATGGAAAAGTTGTTTTAAAAAATATATATATTATCAGCCTTGCTAGGGTTTCAAATCTTCATGGGTGGTTGGAATGGTTCCACTTAGCTATGTGGTTAGGTCTAGTGGTGCTTTCCTGATTACTGTATTCCATCTAAAATTGTCCTTTGATTTTCTTTTGCCTCCTCTTTAACATAAACTGTATTTTACAGATATGCTTCGGTTATGATTTGTCAATCGATAGCACTCGGCGATCTCAAAGTAAGTAATCGCTTTCCTATCGTCATTGGCTTACTTGATACTTTTGAGATTGATAAAGTTAATAATACTCGTAAGTGTTTTTTAGAATGCATTGCCATTGATAATCTCTTAATTGTTCTAGGGCAATTTAATAAGATTCCTTGCCTAGAAAGAGTTTAATTTAGATTCAAATGTAGATTAATAATAATTATTATATATATATAAAAAGATTCTAACACAGCGTCAGATGCTGCATCACATGAAACAATAGTTCCATTTGTCTGTCATGCCAATGCCCGATAATTGAATGCATGTGACCATGAATCCATGTGAAGTGCACCACACATGTCTTCATGTGCGTTGTTGCACGTACCCCAAATTAGTCATGTGCTTTCCACATAATCACTCTTTAAGATATTTTATGAGCAAATTAACCCCCCCAAAAAAATCCTATGTATTAACTTGTTGCATTCATTGAATCAAAAACAAAACCATTAATGTGAACCACAATTCTAAAAGTCATCATAAATTAACACTAAAAAACCAATAATATAATCCTCGTGTACAATAATAGTTTAATTTTTTTGTTCATATTTTCTACCCTAGCTAAAAGTTAGCCGAGAAAATGCATTGCTGCTGTGGTCACATTCTTTCTGGTCCCCGTAGAAAATGAGTAAGTTTCAGTTTGGACCTTTGCTATTTCAATATGCCCGAGCAAGTAAACATCGGCCTAATTTTGCTCCCTTCTCCCTCCCTCTCATTCAGTTACCGCTAAGCGAGTGTGTTTTATATAACGAGGGGAGCTGAGGAGGAGCTCTTCCGGAAGATGCTTTACCTCATTTCCCGAAGTGTTTTATATCACTTCGAATCGATGAGTTTGCACCATAATCTCCGTCAATTCGAATTAATTTGAGAATACCGTAGTGGGAGGGGGTGTTTTGCCAAATTGGAGTCAACAGTAACCCTTAAAATGTCTTGAATGTGGAGGCTCGAGCAGTCTTGGTGAATACCCACTCGCACACCTTCAATTTTGCCGACAACAACTGGCTCCATTCCTACAATTTATGAACAACCAAACCCCATCTTTTCTTGTCATTTTTTTTTTAATTTTAAAAATCATCAATAAAAAAAGAAAAGGTAGAGTAAAAAGAAAACGGGCGCAACTTTCCTAGTCAAGAAATGCAACCACATGTTGACAAATTGGACATTCAATCTTGTAGGAATAATCCGGTTTACAAGAGTCGATTAAAATGGAAGATTCATTTCGTCCGTGTAAGAGAAACCCTAATTGTTAAAAAAAACGTGTGTGGGCAAGCATTAATTTTGAGGTGAAAGAAGCAAGGCAAGGCAACGAGTGAAGAAGGGGAAAAGTAAAGGAGGAGGGTAAACGGAAGGCAAAGCAGAAAGAAAGAAAGAAAAAAAAACGGGATTCTCTCTTTATCTTCTCGCCGTTCGTTGAGTGGTTGGGAAAGGATACGTTCTCAGAGAGAGAAAGAGAGATGGTGGATGCATTGAACGAGGCGGCGGCGGCGGCTGCTGCGACGGTGGCAGGGAAGGCCTTCTTCGCCGACGAGCTCGTCCTTGGGGAGTTGCAGAGCCAGGGGTTGCTTTTCCAGGAGTTCTTCGACCCGTCCGACGACGGGCTTCCGGTTCCGCTCCGGCCTTAAAAATCCGATTTTTATCTTTGGGAGAAGATAAAAATTCGATTTTTTGGTTTTATAAAAAAATTTCTCTTGTTGTTTTTTGGGAATTTTTTAGGGGCTTCCGGTGGAGAGTGGAGGCGGAGGCGACGAGGAAGAAGAGGAGGAGCTCGAGTGGCTGGCGGACAAGGACGCGTTTCCGTCGCTGGAGACATCGTTTGAGATTCCCGCCCACTCACTCAGCGGCGGCAGCAGCAGCGGATGGAGCGGGAGCAACGGCGGCGCCACCGTCAGGGAGGGCCCGAGCCCTGTTTCGTTCCTGGCTTCCGCCGCTTCCTTCTCCGCGTCGGCGCGGCCGAGGAGCAAAGGAAGGACGCGGCGGCGGAGGCCGCTGGCGGCCATCTCGCCTCAGCTGGCCGCCACGGTGGCCGCGAGGAAGGGCAGGCCGACGGAGCGGCGGCGGTGTCGGCACTGCCTGGCGGAGGAGACGCCGCAGTGGCGGGCGGGGCCGGAGGGACTCAAGACGCTGTGCAACGCCTGCGGCGTCCGGTACAAGTCCGGCCGCCTCGTACCGGAGTACCGCCCGGCTAGCAGCCCCACCTTCTCCGCCACCATCCACTCCAACTCCCACCGCCGGATCATGGAGATGCGCCGCCAGAAAGAACCCTCCCACGAGCGTAAAACCACAAGGCTGCAGCTGCCGCCGCCGCCGCTCGCCACTCCCTTCAAGTTAATCTCAATAAAAACGAAGAAAATAAAAAAATAAATCTTTTTTTTTTTAATTTAGGATTTTTTTTTTCCTTCTCTCCGTCGGAAATGTAGAGTCTAAATATTCTCGCTAATTTGTAGGCAGAAATTTGATAGCTCAACTTTATGTTGGTGTTCCATTTGTTTGAGTGAATCATTTTGCCCCTTTTTTATTTTATTTTATTTTAAGAAATTGAAAACTAAGCAAAATAATGCCACCAAAAGTTGTCCCTTGTACTTTTTTTTACATGCCATAAAAATTGTTAAATAAGGCAATGTCCTAAAGCCACGGCTACCCCTAATAATAACCATCCAATAGCCTTTTTATTAGGTAAATTAATTTATGAATATTAAGGAAGATATTGGATTCCAACATTTGAAAGAATTTTAAGTTTTCTTATTTTAAAATTGAGTTGGTCCCCACCTCTCCATGTCCCTAACCATGTGGTGATGGGTAGGAGGAGTTAAGTGTGAGGACAAGATTCAATGTTGTGAGTAATAGTAATTACTTTAGTTTATTTTTTTTATATATATAAATAAATAATATTTTACACATTTATATGAATGATTGTGGACGATATTTGCACTAAGGTGTGATCCGGGTAATTAAGCTACGATGTTGATTTTTAAAAATTAACATCATGATTGTTACATGTAATCAAAAGAGAGAAAATTTTATTTTAATTTAAAAGGAAAGAGAGAAAAATTATTACATGCAAATGAGAGAATAAAAGCTATTTTAATCCATGTCAAATGCCCACATAGAATGTCACTCATATTAAGGTATGCAGAATATCATTTTTGGATATATATGCGCATATATCTTACATTGTTAATCTCGTGTGCATCATGTATAATTTTTTTTAGTTTTAATAGTATACCCTAACCTCACCTTATGAGAACCAAGTATATATATATATTTAATTTCTTTGCCTTAAATATTAAAATTTAAATTCTAAATACTAAATTCTAAATCTTAAATTTTTTAAAAAAATTACACTTGGTGCTCACAAGGTGCACACCATTGGTTGTGTAATATATATATATATGTTGCTCACCCTCCATTGTACCTCTATATATATATATATATATATATATATGGATTAAAGTGGTATGCCTCACTACGAGCTTGTTTAATTTTTCGTTATTCTATGTCTAGCTCCAAGCCTTCTTAATACATTGATAGGATCATCATCTTATTTAAACATGAGATTTAAATTGTCATCTTCTATATTGTCTTCCTTGAAAGTAGATATTTGATAACCTAAGAATCTAACAGATAAGTTATCTTTCGTCCATTCTAATCCTGTTAAAATTTCGGAATTGAATTCTCTTAGTTTAAGAAAATATATTACTTTCGAAGTAAGCGTCTCAATCATATCCGTGACAATAATTTTGAAGTGATTATGAATGTGATTCATTGTTTTCCCTAAAAAGGTTATGTCCAATTGAATATTATCACCGTGAAATTGATCATATTTTTTAGCTTGGACATATATTTTAATATGTTTCACAAAGTCTTTTATAGTGATATTAAAATTATGGCATAAGTACGTAATTCTTAAGTTAACATTCATATCTACTTTTATAAGTCCTATAATAGATTTTTCTTTATCAGAGAGACGAGAGTCATATAAAACTAATAATACTTTTCCTCCTAATCTGGCTCTTATAAGTCCTCGAAGTCCAAAGACAATTAACCCTAAATGTATATAATTGTGTATGCGATTAAATAAAGTTCTAGCTGATGCTTCAGTCATTAAGTTTAGTCTTACTTCTCCTCCATCTGGGAGGTGAAGGGTTTTCTAGTCTATGATGTCTAAATACAGAAGTTGAGAAGTTAAGTATTCCCTGGTTATATAATTGCCTAGGATTTAATGTATTTAACTGCTCATTTGAGAAGATATTTAAATCTTGCTCAATGTCTATTAGTTCTTCTAATCGGAGATTACTAGTATTAGAAAAATTATTTCTTCTTGTGAGAATAGTATCATGTCAAGAAGTAGAATTGGTTTCGATTTGTCTTCTAACTGTTCGTGAGGAACCAACAAAAAGTTTAGTTTGTGTTCTTGTGAGATTCATTTATACGTTAAAAATTTGTAATTATCTTGTGGTTTTCTAGTAATAATTTTTCAAGTGACAACTTACTAAAGTCTTGATTAATATTGTTTAAAGCTTCTTTCCAATTAACTGCTTGGGTATTTCCTTGTAGTTATTTTTTTTATGGCCAACAACCTATTTTCTAACAAAGAAGTTTTGTAATGAAGTGAAGCTAATAAGGCCAATGTGGTATTATTTTGTTGCACTGGGATTTAGTCTCCTTTTCTGGTTAATTCAATACAGCAAAATCCATTCTCTTTTGATTTTAGAGAATTATTTGGAATAATCTAAAGCCTCTTCGTAGTATGTATTTTCAAAGTTCAGTTTGTTCATTTATACTTGATTTCCTCAAGTATAACATGTAGGATTTTAAGTTCTCCTTTTACCTGAGTTTTATTTGTTGTAATTAACTCTTTGATTTGAAGTAGAATATAGTTTTGGACTGAAGTTCAACATGTTTAGGTTTGTTTTCCTCAATCAATTTAGAGATTTAAAATCTCTTTCTTAGTAGGAATACTAAGTAGATTGATTTGACTAAATTTTTTATTTAAAGAATTAGGTGATTCTTTCAAAAAGTCTATGTTTCTTCTTAGTTCACTTATGATTTGAGTTTGTTGGATTAAAGTACTAGATATTTGTTCTAATAAATTTTTAGTTTGTAGTTGTTGAGATTTTAGAGTAGTTCCTATGCTAAGAAGTAAATCTGTGATGGTATTTAAGTGGGAATTATTATTATGTAAATAATGAGCATATTTCCAAGATCTCACATAACAATTATGTTTATGTTAATCAGAAGTAATAATTCGCCTAACTGAAAATTGTGAAGCTAAATCTAAAAAATCTAGTCTTTGAAATTCGTCTAAGTCTTTAGAAGTCATTCATGGTCTTAAGAATCTTAAGGATCTGATAGCAAAATTATGTGTGCTTCAAGTGTGAAGTAGTTGTGCTCCAAATAATTTTGGAGTTAGTGTGATGCTCCTATGGAGTTGTAATGTTGCTTCTAGAAATACAGAAGATAAGTCAACAAGGTTCTATTTATGGGTGGAATCTAAGGACTTTGGAGGATAATTTTCTTATATATGTTTATCACCAGTGAGCCTCACCTATTAGGAGACAACAAGAACCAAAGTCTGGTTTTCCAGCCTTTCCCTGGCGTCTTCAAGTCTTACAACAAGTTGGTCTCATCTTTTATTATCTTACTTTAGCTAGCACAGGATTTATGAGCATAGATCAACAAACAATTTCATCATCTCCCTTAGATAATTACCTTTATACTTGAATAAGGTCTGAGAATTTTTGAAATAGAGAGAGAAAATTAGAGTCTTCCTAAAGCCTGACAAGTTTATTAAGTTGTCATAACCAGTACAATACTATATTACAAAAGTATAAACAAACTAGTACAAACTAGGAAGTTAAACTAGGAAATTCATAAATGAAAACGCTGAAAGGCTTACAAGGGGTTGAAGCGTACAAGCTCTGAGCTTTCTTGGATGGTTTGGCACGCAGGCCTTAGAGGGGTTTTATAGGAGAGGAGAGGGGAAGCATGTAAACTTGTGAAGGAAAAGCAATCTAACTAAAGTTTGATGAGTCAGCAAGAATCTTTGAGTGCGTTACATTATCTGAGTCTTTGCTGAGTCATGTTGATAAGGAAACATCTTTGAGTGTGCTTCATTATTTGCTGAGTTAGGGCATCTTTCTGAGTGGGTAGTCAAAAGTTTGAGAGTGTTCTCAAAAAGTATCTCTGAGTGCGTGAGAGTTAGTGCTCTCAAAAGTGTCTTTATAGCTCCATCATATTAATTAGATTAGCTTCTTCTACCGATCCCATAGAAGGTGGTAAAGTTGAAGTTGACTGTCCTTGTAAAGGAGCCGAGCTGGTTTTGTTTTGCTCGTGCCTTTCTTTATTTTTCTTTTAGTAGAAATGACAAAAAATTGAATGCTAGGTAGAATATTTAAATGGGAAGAAACTAGTTCTCATTTCTTTTGGTCAATAAATTTTTTCAATGAAGGTTTCTCCGGCTAATGTGAATTCAAGTGGGTCTTGATATGTGTCTCATAACCAAGAGCTTCCTTGAATTGAAGACCTCCAATGTTTTAATTAGTCTTTAAGAGGTTTTGGAGATACCCAGTCTTTTTTCAGGATTTGAAGGATAATCTTCAAATTTAAGGGCGAGAATATTAACTCCTGGTATATCAAGCTTGATTATGTGTCTGACTGATTCAATTTTTAAATGAAGTCATTCTGGGAGTGAACTATCAAAAGAGCACAATACAAAAGTTTCTCTTTCCTCTAGAGCATGTTGCAAGATTACGCTAAGTTGTCAGGTTTCTGTCCTCTCTCATGCAATGGTCATTATTCAAAGGCTAGTAGTCACCCGTGATTTACCTCCCTTCCAGATAGTGAAGAGTCACCCTGAAGGAGACACCGAGGTGACGATTTCACCTTTGCCACCAAGAAGAAGGTAGAAGCTGAGAATGTTTTGGAGAACTACGTCAACCTGAGAAATATCATCAAGGATGATAAGAATGTATGAAAGCTTGTTATTGTCGATAAGAAGAAGATTGAGGATGCCACCAAGTAGGCAATTCATTGGCTTGATAACAACTAATTGGCAGAAGCATATGAATTTGAGGACAAGCTTAGCGTCCACGATGTTGTGCTCATCAACGGATTGACGAGGATTCCCAAAGTCCAATAGTTATTAGTAGATTTTATAGATTTGGTACCAAATGATATTCCTCCTAGGCTACCACCTAACAATACTCTGAATTCGAGGATGAATTCTCTTCAACCCAAGACGACTTATGCGGGAGGATCCGAACATCTTTTTACTATTTTTAATAATTTTTATATTTTTTAATATTTAGGATTTTTTTCATAATTTTCAGATTTTGATAATTTTTGGATTTTTAATATTTTTGATATTTTTGATATTTTTTATTTTTTATATTTTTTATATTTGAAATATGTTTAGAAATTTTAGGATCGTAAACTTTTCCATTCTTTTAGAATTTCTTTCCTTTTTTTATAAGATAGGAATTGAAGACGGTGAAGGGCAGCATGAGGGAGTTCGAAGGAGAAGGGTTCTAAATGTTTGAGTTTTTGAGAGGGAAAGGGGAAAGAAGGCAGAGGATCTTTTTAATTTTGATGGGTTAATTCTGATGGGGCACTGTTATAGTAAAAAAATAATTAAAAAAATATGATGGGACACTACTATAGTGAAAATCGCACATAGGCGTGGAGCAAGAGTCGGGCAGCATATCTCTCTATATATATGCAAACGAAATCATCATCATTATCAATATTAGGTGAACTTAATTACAAGGAATTTTTTTCTTGTTCATAAATGTATCGATCAATTGTGCTTTAAAGAAGACTATTATTTTAGAAAGTAGTGGAAGCTATTGAATTCATTGGTATTAGAGCTTTTAGATTTAATGGATGATCATCATTATCATGATCATAGTCGTGATAGATAGGTTTCAACTGAGGATCCTCGCACCATGATCCTAGCACACAAAATGGGATAATTTGAAGATCTACAGAGATAAGTCGCAAAATTAACTAAGCATATAGTTACGCGAGATCTTAAAGGTCGTAAGTTCCTTTATCTTAATTTTATTTACACTTTTGAAAACTCTTATCGCAATCGCGAAATCCGTGGTCTAGAGGAGCAATATGGAGATATCAGATTTTTAGTTAATCTTCTCGAATTTTTTTGATACATTGCGGATCAAGGATTCTTTGATTTGCTTGATGAGGAGGAAAGAGATCTTATTTATAAGGAAGATGTGGACGGCAAGATTGAAATAGTCGGTAATCCAATTTATGACAATGATGAAGTAGAAGAAGTTATCAATGAAGTTGATGACGGAATGCTGCAAGTTTCAAACATTGAGAATTCCCCCGATGGAGGCATCGTTGGCGGAAGAGTTGAAGGGAAAGAGCTTCCATGTTTAAGTTATGTTTAAAATGATGAGAAACAAGAAATTGATGAGGATGATGACAGTAATGACTTGAAGGAGGAACAAAATATCTCAAAATTTGATAAACTGATTTTAGGAGACGGTAGGAACAATCCGTTGAAAGACAGGGAAGCTCCAGAGACACCAGCAACAAATAAGGCAAAAGAACCATTTGTTGATATTTTTCCCAAACAGTTACAAGATGAATCACCTCCCTTACATGATATCCGACATCATATTGATTTAGCGTCGAGAGCAATACTGCTTAACATATCACATTACATGATGAGCTCATGTGAGCATGAGGAATTGTTGGTACAATTGATTTTTTTTCATGATGATTCTTCTGATGACGATATGGTTAGCAATTCGAGGGTGAATTTTCTCTTCCGGGGAGAATGATGTTGGACGACAGATCGAACTTCTAGTGTTATAATTTTTGATTCAAGATAAATCACGTGACAATCAAGATATCAAATCAAATCTCATTCAGAGATTTACAGTTGATGTCGTTTAAAACTTTTTCGGAAGCTCGGAAGAGTCTTGTTTTTTTTATTATTATTTTCATTATTTTCGAATTTATTATTAAGGGGTATTTTAGTCTTTTGAAAGTTACGATTTTGAGTCTATTTAAATCTATGTTATTTAAAAAAAAATAGATCAAGAAAATTGTAGTAACGCACCAAGTTGATCCGCGAAACTGTGAATCGAATTAACAATTCTTCAATCAAACTATTAAAGCCATGAAGATGAAAGCCCTTATACCATCTAGAAATCTAGCAACGCGAGATCCAGCAACGCGAGATCCAGCAACGCGAGAAATTAACTAAGCATCTAGCAACGCGAGATCTTAAAGGTAATAAGTTCTTTTATCTTAATTTTATTTACACTTTTGAAAACTCTTATCGCAATCGCGAAATCCATGGTCTAGAGGAGCAGTATGGGGATATCAGATTTTCAGTTGATGAACTCGAATTTTTTTTGATACATTGCGGACCAAGGATTCTTTGATTTGCTTGATAAGGAGGAAAGAGATTTTATTTACAAGGAAGATGTGGACGGTAAGATCGAAATAGTCGGTAATTCAATTTATGACAATGATGAAGCAGAAAAAGTTATCGATGAAGTTGATGACGGAATGCTGCAAGTTTCAAACATTGAGAATTCCCCAGATGGAGGCATCGTTGGCGAAAGAGTTGAAGGGAAAGAGCTTTCATGTTTAAGTTATGTTTAAAACGATGAGAAAGAAGAAATTGATGAGGATGATGACAGTAATGACTTGAAGGAGGAACAAAATATCTCAAAGTTTAATGAACTGATTTTAGGAGTCGGTAGGAACAATCCGTTGAAAGACAGGAAGCTCCAAAGACATCAACAACAAATAAGGCAGAAGAACCATTTGTTGGTATTTTTCCCAAACAATTACAAGATGAATCACCTCCCTTACATGGTATCCGACATCTTACTGATTTAGAGTCGAGAGCAATGCTGCTGAACATATCACATTACATGATGAGCTCATGTGAGCATGAGAAATTGTTGGTACAATTAATTTTTTTCATGGTGATTCTTCTTATGATGATGTGGTTAGCAATTCGAGGGTGAATTTTCTTTTCCGGAGAGAATAATGTTGGATGACAGAGCGAGCTTCTAGTGTTATAACTTTTGATTCAAGATAAATCATGTGACAATCAAGATATCAAATCAAACCTCATTCAGATATCTACAGTTAATGTCATTTAAAACCTTTTCGGAGGCTCGGAAGACGTCTTGTTTTTATTGTTATTATTTTTTATTATTTTTCGGATTTATTATTAAGGGATATTTTAGTCTTTTGAAAGTTATGATTTTAAGTCTATTTAAATCTATGTTATTTTTTTTAAAAAAATAGATCAATAATATTTTTTACTACAGTGTTTTATCTTAAAGTTTTGAATTTTGATTGTTAAAAAATAAATCAAGCCAAACTAAATTCAAATTATAAAAAATAAATCAAGTCAAGTTTAATTATCATTTCAAAAATTTAATTTATTTTAAATTTGATTTAATTTGACTCGATTATTTTATTAAATAAACTTAAATATTTTAAAATTTAATTGTATTTGACTTATTTATAATTCAATTAAAAACCCCTGATTTGATCACGCCATCAGTCCAAATCTTGGTGGACAAGTTTATGGAATAAGTCTACGCGTGGCGTGGGGAGGAGAAAATTACAAATCATGCAGCATGGTGTAGGTCAAACTTCAAGCTCACGTTGACCTGTCTGAGGACCCGGTGACCAATTAAAACTTTCACCGCAAGACATTGCTGACTATTTGTACGTACATTCCCGACTTTAATAAGACACATGATTTTTTCTCTATAACGTAGACATCAAGATTGCATCAGTTACCGTACATG
Source organism: Hedychium gardnerianum (assembly GCA_038050645.1). Taxonomy (NCBI): domain Eukaryota; kingdom Viridiplantae; phylum Streptophyta; class Magnoliopsida; order Zingiberales; family Zingiberaceae; genus Hedychium; species Hedychium gardnerianum. Next base: position 58,353 of record JBBUKS010487391.1, read on the forward strand.
TCAATTATTGGATTGCATCATGATCATGACAATCGAAGACAGTTATAGCGATTATCAACTTAATTATATATATATATATATATATATATCCATTAATTACTAATAACTAACCTAATGTAATAATAATTATTAATAGTATCCAATTTTGTAGTTTTTGCCTAGTGTCTCAAAATGTCAAATCTGTTCGGTAGTCACTAAACAGAATTATAAATTTAAAGAAAATAAAATCTAAAAAAACGAGAAATTTAGTTGCCCCTGTTTTAGACTGTTGTGTTCCTTCCATAGATTATCGACGAATGAGATATCGATAAACTATCACCTATGTTGATAAACTCATTGAACGTCGAAAGCAAGATGAGCTGTCGGGTAAGTCCACAAAGTCTGAGAGAGAGAGGGTTAAATGGAAGCTAGTGGTGTTCTGTTTCAATCATTTTGTCGTTCAAATAAGATTTTCAACTAGAAAAAATAGAAAAGAATAAAAGTTAAGAAGACATATGTGTGTGTTTTTGTACGCATATCTTTGCTCGCAGGAGACTCTTTTATATTACTGTCGTGGGAATGAAATGATATTTCTTTCCAGATGGTAAGTGATGGAATACTATGCTCAAGGTAAGGGGATATCACATCGCCGTATCCAAGAGTCACATCGTCCATATGTCATGTGTCACATGTCGTTCCACGTGCTATGCTAGCTCACGCGTTATCCCACGTACTCTAATAATCCATGTATTGTCTCATGTGGTATTAACCAGTTGAGATAGTTGGTGTGTTAAGTTGAGGGGGATCGGTGAAACTAAAATGATGGGAGAAGTTCCATCGGATCATTGTAGCCGAGGCGCATGGGTATGAGTGTCAAATCGATATAGTTGAGCTGAATGAATATGAGTGTCGGATCGATATAGCTGAACTAAATGAGAGGAAGTATTGGATAAGCATAACGGAGCCATATGAGAGGAAATGTTGGATTGACATAACTGAACTGAATGAGAGGGAGTGTCGGATTGTTATAATCGAGTCGAATGATGAAGTTTCTCTTCTCGAGTTAATCGAGCCGAATGACAAATACTCTTGCGCGCCTTGAGCCAATCAAGCGGAAATGGTCCTATGATTTTAATCTCCATCTCAACACGATTATTAACTTTTTGGTACACATGAATCCCTCTGATACTTCTCATATCGTGCTGTTTTCATTTATATATTGGAATCGCCATGTAATAACTGTTGTAACTGTCTCGTCCTTACGTGTCCAAGGTCGCGGCGCATCGTTTCTTAACATTTGTTGCATCTGCGGGTCCCACAAACAGGCCCTGTAGATACCATA
>JBBUKS010487392.1:0-15756 GCA_038050645.1 Hedychium gardnerianum
TAATTCTTCTCCTAATCATCGCATCTACTACCTCCATTGATTTACCCGTGAGGGTTCCTATGTTTCATGTTCCAAATCTTAGACTATTAATTTTCTTATAATATTTGTTCTTATCCAACCTATGGTGTGAGAACTCTTGTCTTTTTAACACTACACCCAAGTTCTCATGGAGATGTAGTGGTCCTTGCCGAAACGTTACATTCGGATCCTGCAATGCGAACTCTTGCATATTTAGCACTACACCCGAGTTCTTATAGAGATGTAGCGGTCCTTGTCGAGACGTTATAGTCGGACCCTGCAATGCGTTCCTTACGGGGAACATCCTAACATTAGCACAATAATTTAATTGATCCATTCAAAATGAGTTAGGATTTATCTGCACTCAAATGAGATTGATGCGCTACACAAAGACAACGAAATGCCATTCAATGAAAGACAATTTTGCTTGCATAGTTAAAGGTCACTGCAAGTCCAGATATAACCATTAGCAACTTAGCAAGTCTCAATAGGGTTACCATTGTCACAAATCCATCTCTATCTCTGAATCTTCTATGGTTTTGTGTTTCTTCCCACCTATCAACATGGCGGCAATAACAACATGACAACAAATGGAAGTATCAATTCAAAGTTAACAATATCAACAAGAAATATGTGCGATCAAATCAATTTATTAACCATGTATTAAACTATTCACACATACAAAGTAACTATTACATTAAATGAGTAATGATTACTACAGGTTAAATAGTATCGATAGATAACATGAGTATATATTATATACCAATATTTTAGAATAAACATGTTCAAGGCTGAAATGAAACTAAAATTTTTCGAGGACATTACATGATTGGTCATTGAAAGGCTGTGTTCTTTTATAGATTTTGTGGGATTATTCATGTTGCCCTAACTATTACTGATAAAATTTTCATATACTTCTTTCACTGTCACATCTTACATCTTATTTTCTATCTTTAACTCACTCGCGAGATGTAGAACTTGATTATTTGTAAATTTCATGTGAGTTTCATGTGTTTATTATCTGTCGTAATTTGTTCATTCATGCATGTTTTTGTTTTCTTGTTTACTACTGTGTATTTTATTGCATATACTCTTCATCCTAGCATGTCTTTACCTCTGTTTTTTACCACGAATTCTATATAACTATGCCATCTTTTCATGGAATTACATTGGCCTTCTATTACCAATGCCTTTTAATCATGTAATGTCTTCACGAAATCACTTTGACCTTTTAGCTCATATATAATCTTGAAAATTGTATAGAAATAGAAAACAAAAGACTTAAAAATATTGTCTTATAGAATTGGATTGATGTCCAAGGGAAGGGAATTCGGTAGATCCACAAACAACTTGATTACTTTGAGAGTCATGAACTGCTACTTAAGCATACTGGACCAAAGAGGACTAGATTGAATATATTGGTGATTAACATTGTCTATAGTTGATGATCTTGTCTTTATCGTAGGTTTCCTGTCAACCTTTAGGCCTTAGAAATCCTTTGGAATTTCCACACTTTATTATAGGGATCTTATAGTTTGTGATGCCCCTTGACATTGTATAAGCTTTGCAGGACGAGTGTTGCAAATAAAAGTGAATCCATTTGATTTTTTTCCCAACACAATAAACTTGTTTATCGTCTAAAGTTAAACATCAACATAAATTTAATTTTTTTTGTTATAAATTAATTTGTTTACTTCAAATTATATACATATATATATTTTTTAAAAATAATTTATGTATTTATTTTTAAGAAAAAACAAAATTCTTAACTTTTCTTAACTATGAATACTTAAATTAATATATTATAAGTGGTTTTTGTAGTTATCTATAAATTATTGAATTTTGAGTGAAACTCTGAAATAATACAAATTTTTCCAAAAGTGTCGGAAAGACACAAGATGAGCTTAATTCTGTGAATATTTTTTTTATCTATTTACGTGGACTTCTTTTTTATAATATAGGATTTTTGTGAGGCTTGCTTTAGGCTCTCTTTTAAAATATATATATATATATATATATATGAGATTGTGATGCACCTCATATGTTAATAATAGAAGATAATATAATATAACAGAAATTGAAAATTGTATTACCTCAAAACTTATTCAATACATAGGATCTTAACTCCTTTTTATAGAATGATAACCCAATTTATTTTCATAGAATAACTGACTTTCTCAATAAAAACTCTACATGATATATCCCATAATTTATAAAATCATCATCCCATGATTTACAATTTTTCTTTTAAGTTTAATTGTTAAGGATATACATGATTACAAAATCATGTTTTCCACATTCCCCTCGAGCTTAAATGCGATGGTCCAATGAGACTTTATTATGATAATAAGTTTGTGATTATCATAGCTTACAATTTGGTACAATACGATCGAACGAGGCATATTGAAATTGATAGACACTTCATCAAGGAGAATTACATGCAATAATTACAAGAGAAATGTTTGATTTAATTTGAATATTTAATTATAAGCTATAGCTTGAGTCCTCACTATATATTTGGAAGAAATTCAGTTTGATTGCTTAATCACGACATGAAACCATGTTTTATCACTTACCGCACATGGACTACATGGTTGAAACATATCACCAAAATTTAATATTGATCAACATTGGTAATCTCTTGTGCTACCTTTATCAATCATGCCAATGAAAATTGTGTCGTGGTGACAGATTACGTGCCTTGGTACGTTATGACACACATGAAGAAGTATATGAGTAATGCTTATCATTGTTTGTAGTTTGTGTTAGCACAACACAATCTTAAAACCCTAGCACTCTCTGGTATGGAATGATACTTCAACTTAGCCTTAGATTTGTAATTGTCTTCTCTTATTTTTCTTGTATTTCTTTTCTTCTTCGTTTGATCTCTGATTTGCTATTGACTTTATGTGTTGCAGCTGGGCATTGTTTTAGTCAATGGCCAGATATTTGACACGGTTTGAAATTTTGAATCTTGCATGAAATCATAAGTGACATAGTAAAAAATTGATTACACACGTGGCTGCACATCCGATAGCTTTGGTTGTTTTTAAAACGATGGTCATGGAAAATTTCATTTTCAAGTTGTTTGATATTTCCAGGTTGCTTTGTTATTGTCATGTTTGCATTTTAGTCAGAAACTCATATATGTACCCCCTTCAGTGTTGGAGTTTTGCTTTCCTTGAGAATTTTGCTATCTGTTATTTTGTGTTTGCTTCTTGGCTAATATTTTGGTTATTCTGCAAGACGCCGGCGTCGAGAGATGTGCTCATTTGGATGGTTTGAACGAAGCTCAAATTAACAACAAACTCGAGGAACTTGGTAAAGCTTGACAGGATACATCATGTGCTCTGTTCGGGCCCTTATTAAATAAATGACCTTTGTATCTGCCTGTCATTAGACTGAGGAAAAAATACCTCTTGTTTTCTCCTGTTGTGTTCTCAAAAGAAGTGGGACACTATATTTATCTTGAGTTTCTCCTTGGATTGTTTTAACTTCGACTGATGTAATGGAAGGCTTTCTCATCGGGGTCTTCCTCTGCTAAATTATTTATTTAGATGCGAATATCTTCATCATTCATCACAGTAAAATTGTTAAGTTATATTGAGCACCACTTCAGCCAACGGATGATGAAAGAAGTTTGAGTTTGTTTACTTGCTAGCGTCTAATATTGTTAATGACTCCTTTCTGAAGTGGGGTTTGCTCTACTTGCACGACCAGAGTAAAAACCTTGTTTACAATTGTGTACATGCACCTTGCATTTTCTTATATAATGATGAATCAAATAACAGTTGCCACAATGAATCAAATAACAGTTGAATTTGAAGAAATGGATTTGGTTTTACAAAAAAATTTCATTCATCGTCGGGATAAATCAGAAGTTCAGTATCTTATCTTTTTGTACGTTTCATCTTCTTTTAATTGTACGTTTCATTTTAAAAAAAAAATTGTACGTTCTGTTATTGCACCTCTTGATCGTTTGGCAACGTTGATTAAAATATCTGTATATACAAAAAATAGTTTACTATTAAAATATTAATTTTTGTTCAAATAAGTTATAAAATTAGAAAATATTAAACTTAAGTCGATTGCACCCTTAAATTTTCAAATGATGAGTAAAGGGTAAAAAAAAGAGCACTTCTTTTTGAATCATTAAAAGGTTTTTTTTCTTCTAAAATGATAAAATGACACTTTTGTTATAAATAGATTCAAACTCATTGAAATAAATTACTTGTTCTTTAAAAAAAAATGATGGGCTGTCAAATTGGTCTAATGTTTGGATCTAAGTAAATTTATGTAATAGTTTGTTAAAATTATTAATATTTAAATATATATACATATTTGTTTTAAAAAATAATTAAAAGGAAAGTAATATAAATTTTTATAAAACTTTAAAATTATTGCATGAGTTATAAATTTTAAAAATACTAAAAGTATTTTTTAAAAATAATAGAAGAGTAAAATAATTTAAATTCTAATATGTTTTTAAAATTTGCTATATAAATCTAAAAATTTTAAAAATTATTAGAATATATAAAAAATTAAAGAAATTATCAAAATATCTATTAAAAAAATATAAAGAATAATCTTAAAAAATGTAATTTTTTAAAAAAGTAATTGAGATCAAAGTGATACTATTTTTTTTAAAAAAAATAGTAGAAAATTATTTTCTAATTTTTCTTTCTTAAAAACATACTATTTAGAAAAGTTACATATCAAACACCGAAATTTATTTTGTGCATAAAAATACTAGGGCAAAATTTAAAAGGCGCCTATTTTTTTAATCATGGTGCTTCATTTTATTTTTTAATCTTCTTATCAATATCAATTATATATATTTACTCTTTTATTTTTTAATAATAATAATATTATTATTATTATTCATTTAAATTTTTTATTTAAATCCTAAATTAATTAAATACATTATATTAATTATAATTTCATAATTACTATACATTTTATAATAATTATAATTTCATAATTATTAACACGTATTTAATTTATTTAAAAATATTTATGTTATAATAATTATAATTTTCTTATTATTATAATACGGATTCAATAATATTTATTTATTATTTTATATTATAATTATTATAAATTTATAATATAAATTTGATATGTTTATTTAATATTATAATAATTACTGTACGACTGATTTAAAATTTAGACGGAAGATAACGAGAATAATATATATTTTTAATTAAAAAGTGAAATGGAGCGCCTCTGATAATTCGAAAAAAAATCAGGGACGCCTGTTTTTTATGTATTAATTTTTATTATTAATTTTTTCCCCCAAAATATTATCGAAAAGTTAGATTTCCTGTTTTTTTTTTTTCTCTTTCGAATTGTAAGTTTTATTATTATTTTTTTCAAGAAGCTTCTCGAGAACTACCGAAAATCTGATTTAACCCAATCTCAAAATTGTCCTTGCGCGAGCAGCAACACCGCCAGAAAGAGACCCACCGGAGAGGGAGAGATGGTGGCGAGGCTGCGATGTGCGATGGTGTGCTCGTCGAACCAGAACCGGAGCATGGAAGCCCACGCGCTGCTGAAGCGGCACGGCTTCGATGTGTCTTCCTACGGAACGGGCGCGCACGTCAAGCTTCCCGGCCCATCTCTGCGGGAGCCCAATGTCTACGACTTTGGCACCCCCTACAAGTACATGCACGAAGACCTTCGCCGCAAAGACGTCGATTTGTATGCTCTCCGCCCCTTGATCCCCCCTCTTCCACAAATCGTCGCTCTTCAATCTCGCGACCGCTTACAGGTACAAGCGCAATGGGATACTGCCGATGCTTAAGAGAAACCTTGGCGTCAAGAACGCGCCACAAAGGTGGCAGGACAACGCTGCTGATGGCTTATTCGATATCGTCATGACCTTTGAGGAGAAGGTGTTTGATATCGTCATCGAAGGTCAATTGCTCTCTTTCCCTTGCGATATTACTAGTATTCCAGTCATTTTGCTTATGAGTTTGGGGGCAAATTGCTGCATTACCTAATTTGAGGAATTTGACCTACTATGTGTATCGATTACAATTTTATCGGAAGCACTTTGCCGCCAGTGCATTTCTGTTTTCTCTTGTTTGAGTGATCGATCTTTGGTTTTATTCAATGCTAATTTCTTCTTAGTTCCTGCAAAAATAATGATAATGTATTTTTTTTTAGAAAATTACCTTAAAATTTCAGATTTTTTTTATCGTGCAGATCTTAATAATCGGGAGCAAAGGTTGACAAGAAGTATACTAGTAATTAACTTGGAAGTAAAAGATAACCACGAAGAAGCTGCTGCTGGTGCCAAGCTCGCGCTGGATTTATGCCAAGAGGTAAAAATGTTTGCAGGCCCGATTTATGTGCCATAATCCATGTGTGAGCAATTTGGATTCAGTTATTGCTGATATTTTTGGCTTGTTGCTCTATCTCTTAAAACCTATTAGTTTTATTGATCTACCTTGCTTAAGTATTGTGAATAATATTTCCCCCCCTGCATTCTGGTCATATATTTTGCACAGACACATTATAAAATATGTGCACACGTGTTTTTATTGTCCAAGTACATGCTTCCTTAACCTCATATCTATCCATCACCAATATCACTGAATTTCCAAGTCTTTTTGATATATCATAATAGCTGATTCAGTGCAAATATCTTTCTTTAGTACTAATCATTCTCATATCATTAACTATTGGTCATAGGATGCATGAAAAAATTAGTCTTTTTTGGTTCTATGTAGTTTGCTTGGGTTGTTAAAAACATCTGTACTAAAATTTGTCTTTGATGTCAATGCCAAATATGCTTTTCCATGTCGACATAGACATTGATGTCCATGTAGACAATTTGACATGTGAGTAGTATACTTATTCGACTGAGCTTACCTTTTTTTTTTTAGTTTTATTGAATTAATTATATACCATGTTAGCTCCTGAAACTCGCATATTGGGTTGAGCGAAATATTACCTTCCAGTAGTTGTATCATTTTGGGATATTCTCTCTTTTTATCCCATTTTTCTATGTTTGCACATTTTTAGATAACCTTGTGCCTAACTTTCAATTTATAGATCAAATTGGAACTTAACTTATAAAGGACTAAGATAGCAGTCTTAAAGTTCAAAATATTTTGGCACACATGAAACTGAGTTTTGAATGTACATCGCGTGCACCCCTTGAGTGGTCATAACTTCAACCTTTTGGTACACCACGAACGTAGAACATGTAGTTGCTTGTATTTTCTCAATATATGAACATTTGGCCCTGTGAGAACATAATTTCTATATTCATCTAAAATCTTTCACAATGCAAAACCATATCGAGTGTATTTACCAGGACAAAGTATCTTATTGATCAGTTAATTTAGACACATCAATTCTCATGAAATATAGCTACTTCATTTTTTTTTTTTTTTTTTGAAGTTTCATATTGTCAAATAACCAACAATGCTTTTGTCACAAACTCGGGGATGACCACTTCAGTAAAGCCATAATAGGAATTAGTCCATCATAGCTTCTCACATGCAAAGTTGAGAGGTGTCGTGGGCATCGTTTGTCTAAAAAAGGAGGGTTTGCATGTGGGATAAACGCGGACTTGGTAGGTTTGCATGTGATAGTCTTCAAGAGCTGATGGAAGTTTGGTGAAGCTTACTCTAGTAAGCTTCTTCCAGTTACAAAATAAGTAGAGGATGCTCTTGTAGAGGTAACATGTGGAATCGTGTAATTCATAGTTCTTTTGGAGGTGGAACACCCAAATCACGTGTAGGGATGTGAGGATCATATCACACTTTAGATTGTGGACATGGAAATGCAAGGGAGGATATAGGTGAGGATTAAAATCATATAGGAGAGAAAGCCAATAAAATTCCTGTTCTTCATATTGAATAATAGCCATGATAAGCGAAACATATAATACTTCTTTTTGCTTTGGCTTATAGCCAATATCCACTTTGTTATAAACAACACATTGATTTCCAAACATTTTATTTAGATAATTAGAGATCAATGTGAATTGTTCTAGGCATTTTGCCTTTTAATTCTTTCACTTGCATTTTTCAAAAATGCATTTTCTTCATCAAAATTTTCAATTTGTGAAGAACTACGTTGTTGAATTTTGCAATTTGAAATTGAAAAAGCTTTTTTTTAGAAGGGATTTTATTTTGTCCTTAAATCTAGATAGTGAATTTGTAGATCTAGATAGTGTATTTGTCAAGCATGTAATAGTTTCATATAATTGATCTACTTCGGGAAATTTTGTCACTATCACTTGAAAAGGATCCTGGATTCTTCCTCATAACTAGAACTTCTTTACCAAGATTTTTCCATTACATTGTCGATTCCCATGAAAGAAATGTTTCTTGTTCCTTTATGTAATTTTCATTCTTTTGATGATTCAGATATCCCAAGTTGCTTTTAGAGCTTTCTTTTTCTTTGTCATTTCATCTTGATTATTCAACTTGACATTTGGACTTGTACTGTTCGTATTGCATCTAAAACAAATTATACTAGATTTAAATTTAGTTTTACCTTTATTTTTTGATGTCTTTTTTGGATCCCTAAACAACTTTTTGATGTATTTCTCGCTAAACCTCTTGCTTCTTATTATTTTCTTCACAAAATGACTCATTTCGGTTGTAGATACTACACTTTCTCTTTCATATTCGCTCCTTGATTTCGACGAAGATAATTTCTTTTCTTTCTTTTTCTTTGACTTCTTTTCTATAACCAAAGCTAAAGTTTTCTCTTTTGACACAAGGTTAGCTTATTCATATAATTTGAATTCTCAAAACAATTTGTTTATTTTAACAGCAGATAGCTCGAAAATATTTTGTATGCATCTACTATAGATGACCAAAGTGGGATCTAGAATATTTGAGGACATACCTTATGAGATTTCAATTCTTAATCTTTACTCTTATCGCATAACCATTGAGTACCTCTTTAAACCTTCCATACATTTGCTTATTTTTTCTCTCCATTTTTCATTATTATATTTTGCATTTGAGTTATTAATAAATCACATTTACAATACTAGAGTCTTGTACTATGAGCTTATCCCATAGGTCTTTTGCACTTTTGAATCGATCTATTTTGTTATATATTTCAAGTGATAAACCACATAATAATGTCGTTGTAGCCTTGGCATTAACTTGTGCCTTATTCATTTTTGCGGTTCAATTATTCGACCTGTCCCCTATTTATAGGCCATCAATCAACTTACATTTTATTTTCTCAGTGCTAATATAGTTGATTGGTTCAAGCTTCCAGTTGACTGTGTCTCGTTTATACTAGCTTTAAGAGTAACTTTAGTCGACTAGATTTGCCATTAATTGATTTATCTTGTTGAAGCTTTTAGATCATAAACCATTATAACGGATTTGTTGTAATAGAATAATCGTTCTTTAATTGGCTCAATCTGCTATCAACAGTCTGCTTCTTGTAAAAGCTTCGAGATCATCAATTGTTGAAATAAAATAATCCAGTTGTAACACAATAATCATTAATTTAGTCAACTTAATTTGCCATTAGTGAACTGCTTTTATACGAGAGGATAATTAGTCAATTGTCTTCCTAATAGAGATGAACTAAAATATTTTGTTACCTTTTTATTTTACTTGAGTTGATTGACAAATCAGCTGAAATATATCATCGACTTAGACTACTTTGAAGGTCTATTCCATGCCTAAATTTAGTTTCACAAATAACTCTTCGTACAATATACATGTGCAATCAACTCTAAGCTTCACCCGTGCTTCTAAGTCTTCTTGGTCATCCTTGTCATGCAGGAGGGATTTCAATTTGCTAAGCACCTAGTCGCCCTTGACTTGCCAAGTGGAATATTTTATTAATCAAAAGCTGAATATTACATAGAGAGACAACACTTTTATAAATTCAAATGTTAATTTAAATAGAAAAGAAATAATAATAAATGCTAAACAACATAATCCCATTAAACTACTACCAAGTTAAAAATTTAACAACATTTTTACTCACCTTGGTGGAAGGTTGCTATTCTGCTGCAGAGAGGAGTCGGAAGACCTTTGCAAAATTGATGGATGGTGGCAAACAATGCCCAAGTGGAAGATGGTGGACATGGTTGAGAGGGAATTGATGACAACTCAGTGATGATGAGGAAGAAATGACATTTTGAATGAAGAATGGCGTTTGGAGGGGATGGACAGTGGATTGAACATGGAGGAATTAGAGGTGATGAATTGAAGTATCAAACACTGAATAATTCAAAATTCTACTGTTACCTAATTGATTCTACACTAAAATTAAACCCTTAAATCATACAAAAATTGAGACTAAATGAATAAAATAAAGGATAACTACCTTACACAGAAAAAAGAACTTCATGTAGAAATTAAAAGTCGAGCAAAAGCAGAATATATAGATACACAACATTTTTATATACTCAATTGTTGATTAAATTAGAAAAAACATCATTAATTATGAAAGATAATAATTCCATTAAATTACTACCAAATTAAAAGATACTCTTACAAAATGATTTTAGCTAAACTAGAACAATTACCAGATAACTCAAAATCAGAATTTAGAATTCAAATATTATTCCTTTTCTTGTTTGAATTGTTTAATAATTTTATTCAAGAGCAAGCAAAGCAAAAAAAAAAAAAGAGAATAAAATAGACTTGAATTGTATACATCAATAGATAATGGGAAACGTATGTCTAGGTAAGTTTGCAAACATCCGACTATAACTCACTATGGAGAGCCGAGAAATTGCTATTATTCCACACAAAGCTGTTCATAGAGCCTAAGGGACTTCCCCCACATTAGCGTCTTGAGCATTGTATTGATCTCAACCTGACACGAGAGCAATGGTTATTCTCCTATATTTTTATCTCCATAGTGAAGTACCCTTCTTTCCACTTGTGCTATCAGTGAAGAAATAAGAAAATTGTGGTATCTTTGTATCAGTTACTGATATAGGCGAAATCAGTTGCCACTTATAAGAGCCTTGAAGATTGTCTAAAGAATGCCATGTATGGTGAGGGGGAATCGCCATGCAAGTGCCTGATGGCCCATGGAAGAAGTGCAACATTAATTGGATCGTAAGACCTAACATTGCGACATGGATGGGTGTCTTTTCTAAGACATATAATAGGCATTCTGCAGTTCTAGAAACAGCTTAGCAGTAATCTTTTTCAGAGTCTGCGGCCTCTGGTATTCTTGCATGACTGTGTAGCCATAGTTTCCATACAAACGAAAGAGGAAAAGTAGCCACATGCTTTTGAGACTTCTGGCAGACGAATTAAACACCTTAGCGAACTTTGCTCTTTGGAGTTGCTCCAACAATGGCTAGTGTCCCCACTTTGGGCGAGCTTAAGTGCACTCCCAGTAGCCTCAGCTAAACTGTAATACTTAAGCCTCATCAAATTCTACTTGTAGGCATCCAATTCTGAGCCTGACCTTGCATAGTGGTCACATCTAGCTTAATATAAAGCATACATCAGTTGATCATATTTAATGTTATTATAAATCAGACCATAATAATTACTAAGCTCTAAATGTAGTTCCTACTGAACATATATTCCTCATCCTTGTATTGATGAGTCTATATGAACTACAAGTGGCAAAGTGTTTCACTAAGCTTAATTTGATTTCAACTACTGCCAGATAGGAGCATATTTGCCAGACATGGGGACAACTTTTGTTACTCATCATTGCCATTTCAAATTCTTCATGATGTCTTTCACCCTAATGAATGTTTCCTATCCATTCCAAGCATTGCTAAATTCCGATCTCAATTATAACTTTATGAATGCTGCTTCTACATTCCAAGCATTGCTATAAATTTTTCATGATTGCTTCATTGTTCCAGCACTGACTTGTCTTCCGGATATTATTTTCAATGGAGGGAGATTGTTGTGGAGGCAGAATATGAATGTTGAATTCATGGTGAATAATACTTTCCAATATCTAAATTTAAAATTAACAAACAACCATCTACAAATTTGTTGAATGAGAATTTGGTCATGGTCCCACAGAACTCTGACCTTATCAAGAATCCACTAATTTTCTATACTGAACATTCAATGTATGATAAACTGATGTAGGAATAGTAGATTATGTTGAATTTTCTTGTTTCTAGACGGAACTCTTCGCTAGCAGATTGTTTGGATAACTAGCTTAATTTTTATTTATTCAACTGGGCAAGGTATGACTTGATTGTCATCTTAGGCAATGTGTACAGCATTTTCACTCTGTAATGATCACTTGCAAAATATAGCCTGAAATAAGTTATAACCTCAGCTCTATGGTGAAGAATTATGGCTATATTCAAACACGGTTAAACTTGTATATATTTGTGCATATAAATTTATATCGACAAGTTAACATGTTCAATAATTCTGCAGATTGACGCTGCAGATTGCTGGGAGGATGAGATCGACGACATCGTTTCTAAATTCGAGAGACAACACAAGCAAAAAGTTCTTTATACTATCTCATTTTATTAGAGCTGGTGTGGATCGGGAAGACTACTTGAAGTCGAAGCTGGGTTAGATCCAACTTCCTGTTTAAATGGAGGGATATGCTCAGTTAATTCATGCTATTGTGTTCATGTTGCAAATGGAATGAACCCGTGCATTTGAGGGATTTTACACTTACTATAGAGCACTCCATCAGTCGAGGGTTCATTGTTATTACAAAATTGTTTGAATGAATGATATATAATTTAAAATTCAAAAAGCTAAGTTATTTAGAATTTTAAATTTAAGTGTTTTTTTAAAAAAATAGTGTTGTGCTTATAAAATATAATGTCGTTAATATATTTATACGCACGCAGGTGTTATCTTGCATACCTGTGCTGCGCACGGAAGGGGAGTGCGCACCAGTGCATTTCGTTTTTTTTTAAAAAAAAATTCGGATTAAATTAATTAGATTTTATTTTTAGAATTTAAAAATTGGGTAATATAGTATTTAAATTTTAAAAAATAAAATAAAATAAAATTTAGTTTTATATGAAGGTGTGCATGAGAGATAGGTAGGATAGTATTATTATATAGTGATTGTGCATATTTGATGTGTTTTGAAGTGATTTAGACGTTTAGATGTGATTCAGACATCTTAAAATGATCTAGATATTTTAAGTATTTTTTTTTTGTTTTAATTTTTTTTAGTTGGAAGTTAAATTAATAAATTTTATTTTTAGAATTAGAGATTATATAATATTTAGGATTTAATATTTAAGAAATTATTAATTAAAAAAAAAAACCATAAGCTTTGGGTCGATTCTAGATGTCTTGAGCATCTGTCGTGTATAGACGTGTATATCCACATCGGGATACATAGGGTAATATATGTTTATATATATATATATATTAGTCTGCACATCTTTATGCGAGCAATGGTGGACGATATCTAACATGTACAATGATGTGATTCATCTTTTTCCTCTATTTGCATGCAAAGATGATATTATTTTTGCAAAAGCAACATTAAAGTAATGTTGCTTTTGTAAAAATAGCACTCATCTTTTGCAAAAAACTAATATTAAAGTGGTGTTAACATTTTGATGCTAGTTTTGCAAATGCACCATCACTTTAATGGTATTTTAGTAAAACTAGCACCACATAAAAAAACACTATTTTGATATTGGTTTTGCAAAAATAATATCATTTTAGTATTAGTTTTATAAAAACAATAATCTAAAATTAGCACTAAGGTGGTGCTGATTCTATAAAAATACTTTGGTGCTGGTAAAAATAATACTATTTTGGTGTTGATTTTGTAAAAATAATATCACAAAACTAGCACCAAGGTGGTGTTGATTTTGCAAAAATACTTTGGTGTTGATTTTGCAAATACAACACCAAGATGGTACTGGTTTACAAAAATACTTTGGTGTTGATTTTACAAAATCAGCATCACATAAAATAACACAACTTTGATGCTGCTTTTGTAAAAATAACACCACAAAATCAACACTAATATGGTGATATTTTTGCAAAAGCAATACCATTTGGGTGCTATCTTTTCAAAAGCAATATTACCATAGTACTATTTTTACAAAAGCAACACCACCTTATGGTGTTGTTTTTACAAAAACAACATCACTTTTACATGCAGATGAGAGAGGAAAGAGATGAGTCGCGTCAGATCGTATACATCAGATATCGCCCATCGTTGCTCACATAAAAGTATGTAAGATATTATATATATATATATATATATATATATCAGGGTATGCTATCCTACAGACCCGTTCGTGGGTGCCCATCGCTGCTCACATAAAAGTGTGTGTTTTTTTGTTTTTTTAAAGTAACCGGTTGTGTCAATGAAACTTTACTTTTAAAGTTTAGGCGTTGGATTATAGTATTAAGCACACAAAAATTTTCAAATAAAAAAAAATTCAAATTTTTTTTGGGTGTGCATGGGATGTGTATGATAAGATGTGTAGAGTATCAAAACTCATATAAAGGTATGATACCCTGCACACTCGTTTGTGGGCGATAATGATCGACCCTCACATGATCCAGGCACCTAGATCATTTTTTTGTTTATTTTTTTTAAACAATCGGTTGTGCCAATGCAATTTTACTTTTAGGGTTTAAGGGTTGAGTTATAGTATTAAGCACACAATTTTTTTTTTTTTTTGGATGTACACGGGGTGTGTAGGATAAGATGTGCAGAGTATCAAAACTCATATAAAGATATGATATCCTACATACCCGTTCATGGGCGACTATGGGCAACTCTCATAGTATTCTGGCGCCTGGATTTATCTAGACGCTTGAATTTATCCCGACGCTTGGATCATTTTTTTTGTTTATTTTTTTTAAGCAAACTGTTATGCCAATGAAATTTTACCTTTAGGATTTAGGGGGTTGAGTTATAGTATTAAACACACAAAAAAATTTCAATTTTTTTTTTGTATACACGAGGTGCATAGGATAAGATGTGCATGGTATCCAAACTTATATAAAGGTATGATACCCTGCACACCCATTCATGGTATATATAAAAGTAATCATTTGTGCCAATGAAATTTTATCTTTAAAATTTAGGGATTGAGTTATTAAGCATATAAAAATTTTAAAATTAAAAAAAATATTATTATTATTATTTTTTGGATATGCATAGGATGTATAAGATAAAGTGGATAGGATGTTAAAACCCTCTTTTTATATATTTATATATATAATTTTGTTATCCTGCATACTCTTATATGGGCGACCATGGGCGACAGCTGATGTGGTCACATGACGTGGCAAAAACCAGGGTGTTTCTTCTTTCTCTCTTCTTCGCGCGGGAATAATTTCGCCCCGATTCTCTGGATTTAATTCCTAAAAACTTCAAATCTTGCCGTCTCTCTTCCTCTCCTCTATTTTCCCTGAGCCCGTAAACCCTAATTCCATCGGCGCCCGTCGTCACCTCTCCCTGAATCCCTAGCTGCCGGCGATCATTCCCACGGCATCGTGCTGGTATTTCCTTGTTGTCGACGCTTCTTCTCTTACTCCCTGCTGTCGCGCCGCTTCCATCATCGCTTCTTCCTGAGTCCCTAGCTGTCGATAATTATTTCCATGGCATCGTGCTAGTATTCCCTTATTGTCGACGCTTGTTGCCTTACTCATTGTTGCGGCTTCCTTAAGCATGTGCAACTTCAAAATTTGATAATATTTCTATTTCTGATATACATTTTATTCTTCTGTAATACAGTTTTGAGTTGAACTTCATTCCTTCTATGTCTGCTATATCTTTTATTCCTATGTACACTACTTT
>JBBUKS010487401.1:0-15756 GCA_038050645.1 Hedychium gardnerianum
ATCTCGTACCCGAAGGGAGCGCTGATCTCTAGCATACATACATCTTAGATGCTACGACTAGCTCGTACCCGAAGGGAGCACTGATCGCTAGCATACATGCATCAATGAGGCTACGACTAGCTCGTACCCGAAGGGAGCACTGGTCGCTAGCATACATGTATCAACGATGCTACGACTCACTCAACCAACTCAATGGGAGACATAGTCGATAGCATACATGTATCACCGTGGTGGTAGGTAGATAAGTAAATTTACCGTCATACATGTCTAACTATATAAATGTACTCAGATACATCCAAGAAGACATACTAATCATGCTACACACTACACGTCACATGCGTGTAAATAACTAAAAATCAAATATGATGATCTTCATATGCAATATCCACCTCGGTACATGTCATACACGTATCCACATAAATATCTACATGATATAGAATGAATCAAAAGTTATCAAGTATGTATAAATACACATCACACGCATGTCTATCACTATATGAACATAAACATGTGATTTATAACATCCGCATGTAAAACATTAGATGTCAAGGATTATCTGATCTACATGGAAGCAAACACGTGCCACACACGTGTTAAACAATTACATGATTACCCAATCATAAACATCATACTATCGTGTAAATCATACACGTGTACACTTTACGGATATGATAAACAAAGAGACTGTATCAGAATAAACAGAGTATCTCAAGGTACAAGCATATAAGTATCAAAACATATGTAACAATATGAATGGAGTCAAGATATCACAGCTACTATATCAATCTAAATGTATCATGCACCAAGGACAATAATTATAAAAGAATTCAAGCAAGAAATATCCATCTCCAATTAAGTCGTGCCGAGTAATCCTCAAGTCCAGATATTCGTCCCGAATAAATGTCCTGCATTATAGCAACCCAAATAAATATCAAGGTTTATCATAAAAACATATAACTGAACCAAATCTTATACCAAATTAGGAAACCCTAATTGGTTCATTCCATTTCCTTTCATTTAACCACATCCTAAACCGATTAGGAAACCCTAATTGGTTCAACTCAACCACATCTAAAGTTAGTTACAAGGCTTAGGAACAAGAATTCTTTCAACCTTATAACCCTAACCCAGATGGTATTGTTTCATCTAATTAGGTCATCCATGAAACTAAAACATGATGTCACTACACAAATCTCAAATTGCTACACTTCTTCTTCAATCCAAATTCAACATCTAATCTGACAAATCTAAATTCACCCTTGCAACTTGCTTTCAAAAATTCAATGACAGGATTAACTAATCTCACCACCACACCAAGCAATCACAACTTCAAACATCCAAAACTTATCACCCATAACAAGTAAATTTACTACACATCTTTTATAAATCCATATTATTCAATAGCTTAAATTCATGAATTCTAATCATAATCTCAAGATGACTAAGGAAGAACATGTAATCTCCATAATTTTATATACAACCTAACTACACATATGAAGATTAAATATTACCACCATCCAGGTTTTCTATTCATTGGATACGATATAAACATAACCAAAATCAACAACACAACAATTTCAAACCCTTACCTCTACTGGTGGAGCTATCGTACATCAAAAGACAGCCGAAGCTGATCAAAACCACCATATTCTGTATCACGAAGATCAAACTCTGTTAGCAACCAATTCAAGTCTATACACGAACTATATTAGCTCCTTAAACAAAATATCAGCCTACCCTCGTTGCTGGTGGCAACCAGCGATGAAGAATTGGATGAAACAGAGTCCACGACTCCAATAATGACCGGACAGTAGTCAATCACATTGAAATCTAGCCAGAACAATAGCCCACAACACTAGCAAAACCCAAAATCACATTGTCTGTTAATAAAGACAATAACAACCTAATCCAAGTACTCAAAGAACACCTGATTCATCAATTCTATAAAAACAGCAAGGGCATTAGTAAGCCCAAATGACATTATTAAAACTCATAATGTCCATTCCTGGTACGGAATGCTGTCTTTTGAATATCTGCATCTCTAACTCTAAGTTGATGATAGCTTGAGCGTAAATCAATCTTAGAATAAACACCGATATTATTCAGTTGATCGAATAAGTCCTCTCTCCGTGACAGAGAATATTTATTCTTGACGATCACTAAACTCAATTGTCGATAGTCAATACACAATCTAAGTGACCCGTCCTTCTTGACAAAGAGCACTGAAGCCCCCTAAAGTGAAACACTAGGGCGGATAAATCCTCTATCCGACAACTCCTATAAATATATCTTACTCCAGTTTCTTTGGTGTATTTCTGTACGGAGCCTTTGATACTGGTGCAGTACCCGAGATCAATTCAATCATGAATTTCACCTGCCTTTGCGGGGATAAGCCGAAAAGTTCTTCCGGAAATATGTCCGAAAATTCTCGAACTATCGAAACGTCCGAGAGCTATAAGACAACATCTCCCACAACCTTAACCAATGACAACCTATATCCTTACAACCGTGGGATAATAGCATCTACGCTTGTAGTGCTGAAATAATAAACATCTCATCATCCCTGATTCCAACGAATTTCCACGAGAATCCATCCGAATATCAAAAAGTGACAACTCTCACTCAACACTCAACTGTGGGTAGTCAACCAACTCATGCTCAGGATGATGTCCAACTCTATCATATCAAACACTTGAAGGTCCACAAATAGTGAATGATTACCGAAGTCCAAGGGCATTCCCTGACTTCCCGATTGATGGTTAGCACCTCTTTAGAGGGCAGAGATATAACTAAACCATGCGATCTGAGTGTAAGAACTCTACTCGTTTCCCCCTACCAACGGTTTATCTAATGCCTCTCAAAGGCATCATGAAATAATATCCAAGTAATGGACTGATCCTGAAGATCTTATTCTGATGAATCATCAAATAACGACCTAATCCCATAGATTGTATGCAACTAATGCAGCATTCTATGCTTCAGTACAAATCATGTACTCGTATATGCCTTCCTGGTTATCTAACCAAGTACAGGCAACTAAACGATCGTAATTTCCATGAACTATAGGTATTCGTAGAGAGCAGGTGACGGTGGATTCGTAGAGAGCAGTCGGCGGTGAGGGAGGTTTGTCGAGTGACGGGGAGAGGAATCGCGATTTGGGGGGGGGATAACTTAGGTATTTATATATAAACCTTAGGTTAATAACATTTATCAACTCTCAGTTTAAATAGAAATTACTCTAAATAATTCATATAAATTCGGTTAAATTCTCGATTTTTTTTTTCAAAAATTCCTAAAATTTATGTAGGAGTTTTTTCTCGATTAACATTTATTTTATTTTATTTTAGTTGACATATTTAACACCCTCTAGCTCGATCCTTACACCTTGCAACTCGGTCCTTACCCCCTCCAGCTCATCCTCGCTCATTTAAGCTCGAGCAGAACCTTGGCCAATTGCTCCAAGAGGTGTGCTTCCTCGGCCTTGGAGGCCTTAGCCTCCTTTTCCTAGTACTCACCCTACAACCTTATAGCTCAACCTCTCAAACTCAGGACATGGCATGAGCAGCGTTGATGAGCGGGTCTCGCTCCATCAACTCCTAGTTATGTGCTATAGCCTATTGTGAAAAGCACACATCAACAGACTTGCATAATTATATAAGAAATGGAAAAATAACAATACATGAACTACTCTAATGGTTTGTTATCCACTAGGTGAACTAACAATACATGAATTATAGCTTGCCACTCGTCAAGCGTAGGTAATCTTGATTGTCCTGCTCCTGCATGTGGTGTACCCTTCAAGACCTAGGGGATCTTGGCATCCAAACCTGTTAGCTCTCTTGGCAGTAATGGAATAGGGGTTGGACCCGGATTCGACCAAGTAGGCCCACTAGCCGAGGTTGAGGGTTGAGGACTCTGTGGTTGATATGCTTAGGGCTCTACGAGGGCAATCTCTTGGGCCTCTGGGTCCTTGAAGTGCAATGGACACTGCTACCTCCTTCAAAATAGGTGGCTCTCTTCAACCTCCTCAGGGGAGGATGCAAGTTAGAGTGAGGGTGGGGGCGGGATCGGAGGAATCATGTATAATTTTAAAAACTCATTTTCTTTTTTGGTTTAAAAAATTTATCAAAAATCGAGTGCGTAGCGAAAAGAAACACCAAGACAAGAAAAAAATAATAGCACATGATCGATTACTTGGTTTGCAACCCAACAACTACTACTTCAAAACCCACGTCTCCTTGGGACGTTTTCGACGAGCAATTCACTAAGATTCTCTCCCGAAGAATTTTTGGAGAGAGAATTCAGATATAAGGATGAAGAAAGTATAACATTACATTTCTTGTGCAAGTACAATAAGAATAAACCTTATAGAATTTTAAGAAATAACCTTACCGATTTTTTAAAATTTTTTTAATAATTTTTCGGGATTTAAATCAAATTTATTTGATATCTTTTAAGGAGATAAAACTATCAGGCTTTGAAGGGGTCTATTTAGAATATCAATTAAATTGGGAGTTGATTGATTGTTATTAACCTAAGTTATAATTAATTAACCTAAGTATTGGATATAAAAATAAGTTTATTTTCTTCCCCTTCCCATTTCCCATTTGCTCCTATGCCCTACTCCCGATCCACTCCGCCGCCCTCTCCCCTCTCCCTCTCGCGTCGCCCTTGCGTCTTCGAAGTTGTCGTTGCCTGATCACCCTGACGCCACCTTTCGCTCGCCGCGCTTCCCTTTGCCATTCCAAGAAGAGGCTATGGTTGGCTATTGGAGGCCGATGCCGGAGAGTTGGGCTATCGCCTTTTTCACTCCTGCGGTCGCAAACAACAGCCACTGCTGCCACTATTGCGGGTGCCGTTGCCGACCGCCTTAACCCCCGATTCAGTGGGCTCATCGATTGCTGTGAGCCACCACCGGAGGAGCTATAGGGTAACAAAATCTTACCTCTGAATCAACTTACATTAATGGATTGGTTAGGTGGGAAATTTTTGATTTCATACACTATGTATTTGGGTAATTAATTGAATGGATCTAGTAATAGATCAATTAAGGATGGTTTAATTACAAATTTATTTAGCATGTAGTTAAAGGAATTGAGAGGTAAACTATATCTATCGATTTAGGATTAGGGTATTGATTTTGTTCTATGTGTTCGATGATGTAGGACTTTGATTCGGGATAAGAGTTTCTAACTTGAAGATGATTAGAACGTTCTATTATTTGAGGCGGGTATTTCTTCCTTGTCTCATTTAGTATATTTATCTTAGTGCATGAGATTTGGTGTTGATAGGTAGTGTAATTACTTTAACTCTATTCATATCATTTCCTGATTTTGATACTTAAATGCTTGATCTTTGAGTTCATATATACTTGTTATCCATGTAGTCTTATTATTCTTGATTATCCATGTTTGGTAGCGGTACATACGTGTCTGGTGTGTATCATAGTTTGGTACACACGTGTGTGGTATGTATCGTAGGTCGTTACACACGTGTGTGATGTGTATCATAGGTGTTTACCTTGTGTGATGCTTATTATATTATTGAGTGATGTTTATCATATTGTGTGATGCTTATCATATTTGTGTATGATGCTCATTATATTATACATTGCATTTCATGCATTCTATCGACTATGTCTCCCTTGTGGTTAAGAGAGTCGTCAATCATATTCTGCCCACTCGATCACTTGGGGTAGTAGTAGTTGGAGTGGTGAGCAGCTTGTCATGTCGTGCCCACTCGGCCACTTAGGGTAGTGATAGCTAGAGTTGCATTCATGCAGTGACCTTTTTCGTTTGTAACTAGATAACTACTTTGCATAATGTTCACTCAACCACTAGAGAGCGGTGGTAGCTTGAAGTATCATACAGTTGTCATGTTTTACCCCCTCGACCACATAGATGTCATGATAGCTGGAGTAGTAAGTAGGAATGACCATGCATATGCATATGAGGTGTGTTGCACTTGCATGTGATGTGTGTTGTACTTGTTGGATGTATTTATATATATATATATATATATATATATATACCTTGCATATGTCAATGATATAGTACATATGTTTGAGATAGAGTTGTGACATTTGTTAGACTATGTCATGTTTGTTATTGATATGTATATATTCTATATGCTACTCGGTGATCACGAGTAGTACGGTTGTAAATCTTTATTATATTTCTATACCTTGCCCTATACTTGGTAGAGTTTTTCTGTGAGACTGTATGTACCTTTGATCTCCTTACTGTTTAGATATCATGCACTATTTTCTTATACCTGCTGAGTCATTTGGACTCACTACCCCTCTTTGCGTTTAATTTTCTCAGGTATCAGATAAATGATATGTGTTGTCTCCTGGAGATCTTGTCTGCCTTACCCATGTCATGTTGGGGTTTTCTGCATTACTTTCTATTGTATTTTCATTAGACATTTGGTTTCTGCACTTATTTTGTAATAAGTGAACACTTGTATGGATTTTGGATTTCCATTTGGTACTTATCTCTTAGATGTTTTGTTTGCTATGTTAAGCCGTGCCGGCACACACACTTTGCTATTTGCATTGGAGTGGTTTTGGTTATGTCTTTAAACTTGTCATTTGGTTATTGTTATTTTGCGTGGGTTTTGGCTTGTATAAGCTATGTGGACTTGTATCAGTGTTGTATCTATCATTTGTTACAAGGGGGTACCGTCTGTATCGTTCGGAAAGTATATCTCCGAGGCATGATAGATGCAGGTTAGAGTGAGGGTGGGGGCGGGGGCGGGATTGGAGGAAATGGTGTAGGATTGATTGCATGTGAGGGGGGTGGGGGTGAATCATGTATAATTTTAAAAACTCCTTTTCTTTTTTGGTTTAAAAAACTTATCGAAAATCGAGTGCGTAGTGGAAGAAAAATAAACCAAGACAAGAAAAAAAAAACACACGATCGGTTATTTGGTTTGTAGCCCAATGACTACTACTACAAGACCCACGTTCCCTTGGGACGTTTCCGACTGGTAATCCACTAAGATTCTCTTTCGAAGAATCTTCGGAGAGAATTCTTATATAAGGATGAAGAAAGTGTACACTACATTTTCTTGTGTAAGTACAATAGGAATAAACAATATAGTTTTTACCGACAAGAATTGGAGCTCGGTGTTGATGTTGTTCTTGCTGTAGAAGTTCGCTACAGCGTGAGTTCGGTGCAGTAAAGTCACAACACAATAGTTGCAAGGTGAGGGCACAACAATATTGATCGAGGAATCGAGTCACAATTAATTAGAATTGATATTCTGCAATGTTTTGGTGAGCTACTTATATAAGGCATTGGGGGCACCTTGGTTCATTTGGGGCGCCTCCATGCATGCTGATCTGATTCGATGATGTCGGCGTTTATCCTCTCCCAGGTGCCTCTAGTGACCCCGGGCGCCTTCGATGTGCTGATGTGGCTCCACCACAGTGAAGCTCACCCTTTGCATTTATCAACTTCGGGGCACCTCTAGTCATCTAAGGCACCTCCACTATTGACGTCTATCCTCGTAGCTTATCCAGTACAGGTAGCCTATGTTCATCCTAGGTCTCTTCGTTCACCCGAGGCGCCTTTTCTCTTCTGTTTACCTAGGGCGCCTCAAACCAACTGAGACGCTTGGAGTACTATTCATTCTAGCTTGATTTTTCACTTCAAAAAAATGTGGAATCGCCACATTAGCGACCCCCTATAATGGCCCCATGTCATATGGAGGGAGGTTCAACAGGAGCACAGGTAATAGACACATGACAGAGCCTCTGTAGGCGATGAAACCTTGGGATCGACCCCTCCCCGATCCATACAGAATACCATGCGCTTACCATTTGTGCCAAGTCCTGGGGGCGACTTTTCGCTTCAAGCTTCTGCAAAACATGTTAGTTCAATAGTAAAAATACCTACAAAATAGAGTAAGCAGAAATGCATGAACAATTATATGTTTATGAATTAAATCTTGTCTAACCAAGACCTGAATCTAGTCTTGATCTCAACTTAGACTTTCAGGTTTGATCTAAGTTGGACCAACACCTATAGTCCCACTAGGACTCGTTCTCATTGGAACTCTCTCTCAAGTTTCTTACCTTCACTTATCGTTTGCAGACTTGTCTTCTTGACATCTAATCTCTTGACCCACCAGGACTTCTTGCCAGATGTCCATCTGGACTTTAGCCAGTCGTTTGGTCATACTGACCTGACTGAACTTCTTGCCAGATATCTGGTCCTCTTTGACCTATATGGGCTTTTTGTCAGTTATCTAGTCTTCCTAACTTAACTGGACTTCAGCCTGATGTCTGATCCTCTAGACCCATCAAATCTTTTAGTTTGTACACTTACTCCATATATTAGAAAACATATGATCTAATTTTAACTTTTTGTCATATATCAAAATCCGAGTTTTATTATTAGTGCTGACTGCACCAACAGATGGTTGATATGATCCCTCCTGTCCAAGATCCTTTAAGAGCGTCTGCTTCTTCTTAAACAACTTCTTGGTTGTGAAGGCATGCAACATCTTCTCTTATACATAGTAAATAAAATCAAACTAAGATCTTAGTTACACATAAGAGATTAAGTTACTAGCAACTACTTATGGGCTAGTTAAGGTTGTTCTACAGAGGACTCAGCTTGAAGTAGAAGAGGATCTTCCTTAAGCGGGAAGCCAACATTGTATTGTTGCCCCTTTAAGGGTCCTAGAGATTTGGTGGTAAATTTTCTCCTTCTTAGAGTTGCCTAGGTCGGGCATGGAGTAAAAGTTCTCCTCTTCAAGAGTGGAGAATTGGAAAGGAAGAGTAGGTCAGATAAATAAAAAGAAAAATTTCCAACTCTTATGGGAATTTTTTCCAATACTTCGACCTCGACTCTTTTCAAATAAAAAAAGAATGAAAAATAAAAAGTGAAAGGAGAAAACCTAAGTGTTGGAAGATTATTGTTGTCCCAACAAGAATATGAAAAGAATTGGAGGCTTGTTGGTTCAGAAATATGCCAAAGTATTTGATTCATGTCGGGTTCACCAAAATCTTTGGGTACTCTAATTAGAGTTATGTGTGGAGTTAAGTGTGTGGCATTAAGTGCTCACGCTTATCACGAAAAACATGTTTTGTGAATCTAGGCACTTTGGGAAGGATACCCTTCTTTGATGTTCTTCTCACCAAGGAGCCTCACCTATTAGGAAGCAACAAGAATTATATGTCTTGGTTTTAGATTTTACCCTAGCATTGTCAGTCAGGACTTACAATGAGTTTCTTGCTCTTACTGCCCAACTTATAGCCAACACAGGTTTTGTAAGTGTGAAAACCTCGGTGATTCCATCTTCTCTCTTAGATAGTTATCGTTCTACAGAGTGCATACTTAGATAAGAACTGAGGATTCTTGAATACAAATAAGAGAAAGGTAGAACCTTTCCTTAGGCCTAGAAGTTTATTAGTCTTCCATGGCTATTACAAAACCTAGAAATACTTTGAGAGATTAAAAACTTATAGTAAGCGTACACACAACTTATTTTATAAGAAATAAGACATATAAACTTAGATACTAAAACTTACAAACTTATATCAAGCACACCTATTTCTGCTGATACACCTTCTTCTTCTTTCTCCGATGCCTTAGTCTTGGACATCTAGGGTCTTTATATAGAGGCTTGCAAGCCTTCAGACTTCATGAGTTATTAAAATTGCATAACCAAAAGATAAGGCTGACTCAGCCTGAGTACATTGATAAACCATAAAGGAAAAGTTAGGGGAATCTTAGGTCCACCATCAGTCCTCTGCTGCATTATCAAGGTTCTTTTCTTCAGTGGATGTAAACTGATGATGTAGTTTGTACTAATAGTCTAACTCAGGTTTTGATGTATGCCAACAGGTTAAAGTTGGACACTTGTTATTTAACCTATTGAGCTAAGTGTGCAAACTGACTGACTTGACGGATCTAGAGGACTAGACACCAGGCTGAAGTCCAGTCAGGTCAGGGAGGACCAGACGATTGACAAAAAGTCCAGCTAGGTCAGAGAGGACCAAGGAGCTGGCAGGAAGTCTAGTCGGGTCAATGAGGACCAAACAATTGGTTGAAGTCCAGATGTGAGATTCTTACAGGAATCCCTGGTGGGTTATGAGACGTTAAGAGAGGAAGTCGGCAAATGGTATGTGAGGTAAGCAAACTGGAGGAGTGAATCCAGTGAGGTCAAGTCCGAGTGGGGATGTTATACGTCGGTCCAACTTAGATCCACCTTGGAACTCTAAGTTGACACCGTGACTACATCTTGATCATGGTTATACATGATCTAAGTCATAAATGATAAACTATTTATGCATATATCTTTCTTGTTGGATCATGGAAGATGAGAGAGAGGGGTGTGTGAATCTTGTTCGATTAAAAATCTTTTATCGTAAGTCAAAGTTAAGTTGCAGCGGAAATAAATAAAATAAAAACATAAAGACACAAGTGGTTTTTACTTGGTTCGTAGTCCAGTGTTTACTACTCCAAGGCCCGCGACCCTTGGCCACTTTCGATAGGCAAATACTATAGCTCTCTTCTCTGAAACCTTTCGGAGGAGAGTAAACTCGTACAATGAATGAGGAGTATAGTAACAATCCTACTATCTCCTTTTAAAAACAATGCAAGTAATAAAATATATTGACAATAGAGGAGTAGAAGATACGGCGTAGTTGTTGGTGAACTTTCTAGCTTAGTAGGAGCAAGACTTGAATGCACAGTAGTAGTAGGAGTAGCAAAATGGAGCACACAGAGAGTTATTCATTGGCTCGGATCCCGAGGGCTTCTTTTATAGGCGACGTTCTGTCGACTTAAAATTCGATTAATCGACTGAACCTTTCGGTCGACTGATCCTCCTGTATGTCGATTGAACCCCACGCATTTCCTTCTTTGCTCTGATCTGATCCGTCCAATCCCTGAAATCATGCCTTTTCGATCAACTGATCCACCTGATCCGTCGATGGAACCTGGTGTTTGTCTTTTCTGCGTTGATTCGATCTAATCGCTATCCTTACCAAAATTGGATCGGTCGACTGATCCATCTGATTCGTCGACTAATCCCAGTGAATTCCTTTTTTTGAATTGATTCGATCTAATCTCTGCGCCACGCTGGCTTTGATTGGTCGGCTGATACCCTGGATCCCTCTACTAATAAAACTTTCACCATATTTTGCTAAACTTCGACTGAGTTTCTGCCTGTCTGGTCTGATCGATCGACGGAACCTCTTGTTCAATCAACCAAACCCACTTTTAACCAAAACTTTATTTTATCTGTAAAATAAATTTCATAGGCAATAATAATAGCAGTCTTGCAAAACAGAGTTAGACAGATATATAAATGTATGAGTATGATAGTTGGGACTATCTTGATCTCAACTTAGAAATCTCCATTGATTTCTTCAGTTGGATCAACGCCTAAGATTTGTCCCTACTGGGACACGACCTCACTGCACTAACTCCAGGTGCTTACCTCAACTCACCTACCAAACATCGGGTCCTTCAGACCTATTTGGACTTTTCTCAGCATCGGATTGGCCTTCTAGGTCTTCCACTTGATTCGATATCAGGTCCTCCAGACCTATCAAATCCTCCTGCCAAATGTTAGATCCTCTTGACCCATCTGGACTTCCTGTCTTATTTCACGATCTGCCGAGACTTCCCTTTCCTAGTATCGGGTCCTCCAGACCTACTTGGGCTTTCAAAGTTGAGATCCTAAACACTAGATTAGTTTATCAGATAACAATAAGACTTAACTTTGAACCTTTGACAACATCAAAATATAGGTTTGATTATGGTGCTCCCTGCACCAACAACAATTAGATTTTCTTATATCATTTGAAGAAAGAAGTAAAAAATAAGACACATGTTGAAGGTTCTATTGTTAATGCATACATCGTGAAAGAAGTAACAACTTTTGCATCATATTATTTTGAAACTCGCGTTTAGAGCAAAAGACGGAGAGCGAGAAGAAATGACGAGGGTCCTGTTGATCCCAATTTGAAGTTATTCTCAATTTTTAACTACATTGGTCGACCAAGTGAACTATGTAAGCACAGATACTTAACTGGTCAATAATGATGGACAACCCACACATAATTTTACTGAATTATCCAAAAGTATTGTCATATTTCGAGTTAATATATATTTACTATTTTTTATATTTCTTATGTCGTAAATTATTTGTGAACTGATGAGTTTTTTTTATAGTAAATTTTTTTAAAATTTATATTCTGAAATGTTGACACATGAGTTTAATCGTTTCCATGATGAAGAATTTGCACCATGGTTCAAAAGATATGTAAGTAAACTATAAATTAGTTTTACACATATCTGGACTTTTAAACATATTTATTTGACTTTAGGGTTCATGATAATCAAGCTCACGTTCAGCAAGATTTGTTAATCCATCTGTCATGGGGTCCAAAATCAATGATACACACTTGGCCAACATATTTCATAAACGGATATAATTTTCATACTAAAGAATATGGAATGAGGAAAACTACAATGAATAGTAGGGTTTGTGTTTAGTCATCCAATGATGGAGGTGCAAGAAATAATTTTTATAGTTCGTTGGATGAAATTATAGAGGTAGAATACCCTAACCCTGAATTGCGAGTTATTTTATTTATGTGTCGCTCATTTGACCCTGTCAAAGAGATGAAGGTGCATCCACATTTGAATTTGGTTGAAATAAATTATAAAAAATTATATAAGAGATATGAACCATTTGTGTTGACACAACAAGCAATTCAAGTATTTTATTCTTCATATCCTAGTTTGAAATATAACAAAATTGATTGATGGGTTGTTTATAAAATGAAAGAACGAAAAAAAAATTAAGGAACATTGGGAAGACATTGCATATCAATAAGAGGAAGTTGCGAATGTAGACCGGCTAGAGGGGGGTGAATAGCCCTGCAAAGAAAATTATTTCTTTCTCTTGCTTCTAGCTAAGCAAGGATACACACATTAATTAAAATAAATAAAATACATAAAAGAATAAAGTAAGAGACACAGAATTTACTTGGTTACAACCGGGGAGGTTATTAATCCAAGACAGGTGAAAGCTCTACTAAACTCTCCTTCAGGAAGGCGGAGTAGCCTCTTATAATCTTTGAAAGCTCAGACTTGAAACTAACTAACAACATTGAAAGAATAGAGTGTATTGTTGAAAACAGGAGGCCACACCCTCTATTTATAGCAAACTGATCGAGGTGACCGTTTTGCTGACGTGACAGTCACGGGGGCGCCTCCATTGATTGAGGGTGCCTCCAATAGATCGAAACTGATCCATTGGTGATCTGGCAGCGCTGGGGGCGCCTCCAAGAGTTGGGGGCGCCTCAGTTGAGCTGACTCAACTTCCAGATCTAATTCACTCGACGGGTCTTTAACGATGATCGGGGGTGCCTCCATTGCTCTGAGGCGCCTTCATCCAAATAGTGGGTGGGGCGCCTCCAAGCCTTGGGGGCGCCTCCATCAGTTGGCTCTTGAGGCGCCTCCATCGCACTGAGGCGCCTCATGATCCTTTTCTTCCGAGACGCCTCCAAGACACAGAGACGCCTCAGGTCTTCTCTAGTCGCCTTGGGTGATTGTCCAGTCGTCCAGAGTTGAGCTCACTCGAACCCAACTCAAACATTCTCCTCGAGCAGGCTTCCTCCTTGGCTTCTCATCCCTCGGACCGCGTCCTTCTCGCCTCGCGTCTCTCGGACCACGTCCTTCTCGCTCTACTGGTGTACTTTTCCGCATCTTCTCGTCCCTTGGATGCACCGAGCCTATCGACTCACTTTCCATGTCATTCTTCTCGTCCGCTACGTCTTCCACTCGACTTCTTGTGTTCTTAAGTTCCTGCACACTTAGACACAAGAATCAAATACCACAGAACCTAACATAACTTAATTGATCACATTAAAATTATTCCGAGGTACTTAGACTTAGGTGAGAGGTTAGGTTAGCTCATTTGGTGGAGGTGAGGCCACGAGGATGCCTTCGTACTAAAACTCATAATAAAAAAAATGATGAATCGCTTTTATTGATCCAAGAAGCCACTCTCTATCCATTGTTGAAAACTTTGTTTAAAAAACAAAACCAATAATTCAGGAACTAATAATAGATTATTGACAAACTTCTAAGAATCTATTATGCAGTATATAATAAGACACTAACTAAGATAAAACATTTCCTAGTTAAGTTAATCTTATACATATGTTTCAAATTCAATACACCACTTGCAACATATTAGATTACATATGTTTCAAATTCAATACACCACTTGCAACACTATTGTTTCAACTTGAACTCAGATAAAATTTGTGTTTGATTTTCAACACAAACAACTTGAAATAACATAACATGTCTAATCACCATCACTAATTTCTAAAGAATCAAAAAGTTGCTCTATCTTTTTCAATGTATCCTTCAACTTAGTTTTTTTTTTTTTCAAACTTCGAAAGTTTTATGTCTGAATTTGAATTTGATCTCGAAGTTGAAGTTGAAGTTGCACATGATGAAATGGAAGTTGAATCTAATTTGTCTATATCTAGGTGCGCTTGAAAAGCTATTTGTGCCTCCTCTCAACTTTTGTAAGATTGATGTATGACGCCCTTAAAGCCAGTAATTTGACTTGATGTTTCTATCCACGTTTCATAAATACCCGAATTATGTCCAACAAACACAACATATGTTTTTCCCTACATTAAAAATAACATTCGGAATTTTGTATAAACAAAATATTAAAACTTAAAATGAAACGACTTACTATTCTTTGATAAAAAGAAAGGATGTTTTGCAAATTTCCTGCATAAAATAAAATAACAGATCTGAAAAACAAACGAGATTATTAAACTAACACTTATTAATTGCTTTCTTAGTGATAACCAATAAAATTACCTACTATTGCACATGAACAGGGACTATCATTTAGAGTGTGTCTATCAAACCAATTTGATGAAGGTCAATTGAGATAATCAGGTCCCAAGAAACACTTACAAACATATCTACATATTAGTTCTCTCGCAATTCAAGAACATCGAACAACTTTCACATGTGAATCATTTGATAAAAGTCATCTCAGAAAAGAAAACAAAATTGACGAAGAAAAAAACTAGTAAAAGCTAAAAAATGAAGAATGTAGATAATTAAAAAGAAAAATCAACTTGATAACATGCTCTATGCAATTGATTCTCCAAAAGTTTGTCCTTTCAACTAAAACACCCTTTCTTTTAAGCAATTTCTCAAACATGTTTATCTCATTCCAGGATCAAACTCAGGATAAATCAAAAAAATATACAAAAATGTTTCTCCCACAAATTTTAGCTGCCCAAAGAGTTTTTATGAAACAATAATTGGTTCTAAAAAAGATTAGCTTTTATCGGCAATAGAGCTTCATTACGGCTAGGGAGTGAGAGCGCAACGGTGAGACGCTAGTTTGGTCGCTACAAGTGAGGGAGCTAGGTTGCGGCGAGTGCTAGAGAGAGCGCGGGGAGGGTCGATGTCACGCGTCGCAGAGAGGGAGGCGCGGGGAAACCCTACCTTGGTCACTACAAACTAGGGAGGTTGAGGGAGGGCGCCTGTGAGAGCTCGTCACGGCTGAGGGAGGTCACTACAAGCTAGGGCTTTGGTGGCGAAATGATAGCTTGGTCACTGTGAGTGAGGGAGTTTCGTTGCGATGAGTGTGAGAGAGGGCACGACAAGGGTCGACACTAGGCGTCACCGTGAGAGAGGGGGTGCGGGGATGCTGAGGGAGGGTGCTTGTGAGAGGTCGTGGGGG
>JBBUKS010487420.1:0-15755 GCA_038050645.1 Hedychium gardnerianum
AATATACAACTTATTTTTAAATTATACACAATAAACATATTTATCTAATAATTACTATATATAAATAAAAAAATACCAAAACCATATCGGCACGGCACGATATGATACCGAGACCGTATCGTTCCAGTCTGGGACCGAAACCTCGATACAGGTCGAGATTCTAAACCTTGGTTTCGCCCATATTGATTGACACAAGGAATGAGATTTCAAACCATGGTTCAGTTAGATATACTATCCTACTGTTACCTCAATTATTTATGTACTCAAACCCAAATAGAAAACTAGAAACCACTGCTTGTATTGTCATTTCATCTTGTCTTAGAAACAATAACAATTGTATTTCCTTCCAGATGACCAGGTCACTCTTGATTGACTAAACCATCCAGATCTTGCAGACATTGAATTGAATAAAAAGCACCAAATAAACCCTCAAACATTAACATTTTTTAATTAGTCTTTTCTCTGATTTTCATGAAAAAAAAATTGTGAGACTATAGAGTCAAATAAATTTAGCATATTTGCATTAACAAATTGCTGACATGAGGTAACAAAAAGTCATGTCCAAAGGGAGATACAACTCATTAAATATTGAGAATGGAGGAATCCCTTTTTTCTCAAGAAGCTTTCTTAAAAATTCAAAAGATGTGTTTACCACAACACAGGCTAAAATGTTGAATAGGATATTTATCAGAGCATTTTAAACTTAAGCATGTTTAATAATATTATGATCCATCATTTTCAATTTTGATTGTTAATCACTTAAAATATACAAAAAAAAAATGCAAGTGTCCATGGTGCTCTTAATTTTATTGAAGCTAAT
The DNA here is from genome assembly GCA_038050645.1 of Hedychium gardnerianum. NCBI lineage: Eukaryota > Viridiplantae > Streptophyta > Magnoliopsida > Zingiberales > Zingiberaceae > Hedychium > Hedychium gardnerianum. The sequence continues at coordinate 821 of JBBUKS010487420.1, forward strand.
GCTTGTCTGACTTGTCAATCAACATTTAAACTAACAATGAATAATGAATGAGAACAACAAACGAGAATGCTTCATGCATATGACTAATCCAATAAATTCAAGGTAATCATTGCTAGCTGCAATTACTTACAAATCAAATAATCAAGATGTTATTGTTATCTTTTAAGAATAAATTTATTATTTTCTACAACGCAATCAAGGCTTTTCCATATATTGTTCTGTGGTGGATTTGGGTTCTCAGACAGAACATCACTTAACATGCTCAACACGTGTCAAAATGCATCAGGATCAATTTGGATGGGTTTTAATCCTTAAATTCTCTTCACTTAGCTTGTTTACTTCCATAAAAATTAGAACTATAGTAATTAATAGTCAAATGAGTTCAGGGCCGTCTCAAGGTTCCATGAGGCCCTAGGCACAAAAAAAATAGGCCTTTCATAAATTTTTTTAAAAAAATAAAATTTTCCCTCACCCTTTTTCATTTGGACTTGGGACCGACAACGACAGATTTGAATCGATTAATTTAAACAGTATAAAGTATAATCTATCAAATAGTATCCTAAGGAGTCCATCCCACCACTTCTCTTGTGATACAGCTAGTAAAAATTAGAAGGCCACACATTTCAACCTCATCCTTGTTTTAATCTGTATCAAGATTACTTGATACACCAGAATCAAATTTCATTGACCAATTAATAATTATGATACAGATTTGAAAAAAAAAAAAACAACTGAGTTCATATCAAGATTATCATTTGTCAATAATTCTTCATTTAATTCTATAGTGAAACGTGCAATGACGAGATCTAGAATCTGGACAAAGTATATAATTTATCAGATAAGTGCACTTAAAAACCTGATTTATGCATTTAAAAACCTGATTTATGCACTTAAAAAGTATATAATAAACCAGATAAGTGCACTTAAAAAGTATTAAAATTCTATGATTCTATGTTCATATTTTATGATTTTTTAAGTGCATAAATTAGATTTGTGATGGTAGCAATTTGTTTGCACCGAAAAAGAAAAAACAGGGGAAAAAATCGCATGCAATTGCTAATAATCCATTTTTCCAACGATGTTTGGGTCCATTCCATCCATAATTTATCATTTACACAGATCAACAAAGAACATTTCGAGGAAGAAGAAAAGAGCGAAAAGAAATATTACTACGCGAGGGAGGAGAAGGACGTCTTCTGAGAAAATCACCGACGAGGGAGGAAAAACGCAGAACACTGATGAGAGAATGAGATGATCTGCTAATTACAAAATGGGATGGAAAAAAAATAAAATTCGGTCTTATATTGTTGCTGTAGATAGAATTTTAGAAGAATATAATTAATATGGAATTAATTGATAGTTGGAATGGGTAAATGAGGAGCGGAAATCAAAGCATCATTGGAGCAAAATCGAAGCATCACATGCACGCGCAGCGTGATGCAGAGCATTGGCGCAGTGCTGTTGCTGTTCATCCAATGCAAATCTTAGTCATTAAAGAAAATGCTCCTCCATTTAAATTTTTTTGTAATAATAATGGACCCCAATTTTATTGGGGCCCTAGACATAGGCCTTAATTTTATTGGGGCCCTAGGCATCTAGTAAAATTTTAAAGAAACAAATTACAAATATATAACAAATAGATTAAATAATGATATGTCTTATTAATACTAATATTTGTGCATTGAATAGGGGCATCAATTCTTGTAGTATCTAAGTCAGATCAAGCCCATAATTATCATAACCTAGATTAAATAATGCTCCTATGTTATTTGGTATTGAATATATTTTTTCTGTATGCCCATCATATTTCTTCCTTCATCACTAGATGTTTCACTTACATTTGAATAATTGGAACTGGAACAAGCAGTGGCAGAGAAATACATGATCATGAAGCTCTGATGTGACTGACCAATAAATAATGCTTCAAAACCATAATAATATGAAGGATATGCGTCTGATGAACTTCAACCATAATCAACCTCAGCTACACACTCCCTCATATATTGACGATCATGAACTTTATTCATGGCCGAACAGAAGAAAGAGTGATGTTGTATCTATTGAAACCTAATATATAAGATGCAGTTGTTTGATAATTGGTCTAGACTTCCTATTGAAATCTCAAAGTGCATACAGAATTAAGGAAATTTCATACATGATATAGCATCTAAATGTTCTTACCAATTTTGATGACTTGTATTTGTTACTGTTCTGTTTAGAGCCAGAGGTCTTATCCTGAATCTTTCCATTTACAACTTCACAAATGGTGGGCAAATCAGCTATCATATCTAATAAAAGTTTTCTGCATCATAAAAAACAAATAAAATTACTTTCGTGGTTCATACTGAATATAGATAAGAAAAAATGATGATTATAAAATTTGATAATTAGGTAGTATGTGATGCCATAGCGTGGGACAGAAATAACTAAGATAAACAACGAGGGTTATCCATGAATTGACAAAAAAAACTAACTTTTTGAGCAAGTAATTATGGAACGACAAAAAAACTCAAACAAAAACTATTTTGCATTGATGTTCTAGTCTATGGTTGGTTTGGCATTGCATTTGCATTTCAAGAGTACATTTAGAGAATACACTTTTTGCTAAAGTACACCATGAGAAAATTTAGTATTTGGTACCCTGAATGTCAAAAATTATTTGCAAAATAATTTTAGCATATAGTGTATGGTAAAAGTATGCTTGGAAACTTCACTTTTCTTTTTAAATAAAAAGATTCTCATGTTTGCGCCTTCCATAACAGGCTATGAGAGCTCGTTTAAGTTTTCCCCAAGTTAGATTATCTTCGATCTCCTTAAGAAGATTAAACCAATGCGGATGCTACCTTCAATGGTGTTGCTTCGATCCCTGTTCCTAACTGTTTGCTGATCTCTTGTAAAAGAGAACCATGATGCTATATTTCAGACATCAGTCATTGCATAATTACTCTTATTTCTTCCATATTTCCTTCTTACATCACCATCCTCTCTTCCAAAATATTAACCCTATCTGACATCTTTGGCATTCCTTCTAAGCATACAACCCCTCTTACATTGGCAGGTCGGACCAATGTTAGAATTCCAAAAATCAAAATAGAGAAACACACAGAATTTTATAGGTTTAACACAAACAATATAACAAAGAATACTCAAACTAGTAAAGAAACTCCCTCTACAAGCCGGAGTCAATGCTCTCTTCTGATAATAATTATCAGATCCTCCCCACCCTCTCTAACTTTACACAAACTTATAATCACACACATACTTAAAACATACTAACATAGCTATCACACAGATATAACTGATTCTAAAACATAATAGTCACCTATATATTAATTTTGTTCGGGTCCCTTTGTGTTTTGTTTCTCCTAGAATATACAAGCCATGTTTTGGGCTCGTTTCCCCCATGATCCAGCACTTGGCCCACATCTGGAACTTGGTTCCTATCATAAGGTGACAGATGATCTCAAGTAGGATCTGTGCTTCTCCATATCTTGTTTTTGGTAAATTGCAGCACTACCATTTGCAAATAATGGTTCAGTTATACCCAAACTTTTCTGGATGCACATCCATCCCCCCTTATTCCTGTGTTTACCTAATCATTGCAATGGCATGGTTCACTCAATCAAATAGTTAATTTGTTGAAGACAAAAAGGACAATTGGCTCTGTTTATGAGAATTTGGACCCTAAATTCTATATAAAATATACAAGTTGAATGAAAAAAAGACTAAAAAACTCTTACGATAAAGGGTTACAGTATCACAAGACAACTGTGCAACACATTTATTGTCAACTGGATCTTCATAAAAACAAATGAAAAACCATTGCCTCTAAATGGTAAAAATTATGTTTCTGAACTTTTAAAAACAAGGCAATTTACATCCAAAATATTTTCCACTCAATGCTGTTCTATAGCTAACTATCATTTTTACAGACAAATTATAGTAAAGTTTGCTGAGAAGCCATGAATGAAACAATTATTCTAGAGAAAAAAAATGCTCTAATTGCATCTCCTAGACTCAAACATTACAGGTCAATGGAATTTATGGTTGTAATCTTTTAGAATCTTTTTATAAAAGGTATGATGAAAGTAAATAAAACTGCAAATTAATAATTCACATTCTACCTACTACAACTGTATGCCTACTTGTGCAGCAAATGTTTATTTGACTCTCAATGATTCATTCAGAAACAATCCATCATAAGCATATAGTAGCGAACTAATTCATGAGACTCATGATCAGCAATTTGTATTGTCTGAGAAAGAAGTGAATCACGCATTGAGTAGCTTAACAAGGACATGGATGTATGAAATATTAGGTGCTTATGTTTGAGCATAACTGACTTGTTTGTACATGAATAAAAATAATAACTTTGCTATGAATGCCTGTTAGTTGATGGTGTCTCTCTTTGCCCTAATATGGCACACACCTACGAGTGATCCTGCTCAGGACAGCTAGCCAAACCCATTAGGTAATCCTATCCTTTGCACCCAATCCTCAAGAATACTTTTGTGGCTTCTCGTGTTGATGTTCAGAGTTCTACAAGACTGTTTATTTTGCTTCAGCACCAAAACCTTCTCATAATGGTTGAATCATAGTTGGAAGGAGTACTACTTCCATTGTTACCCAAAATCTTCACTGAAATAGTCTTCGCTGTCCTTCAGTATGCACTTTTGTCTTGGGTTTGTTGAGTATTAAAAGTATAAATATATAGATTGGTTACTTTATAAACTGATCAAGATTTTGAGATAAGTGAATAATTGATTAGCAAATCAACTTTAAAATGGTAAGGATTGTGTTCAATTCATAACTAAAAAATAATAATAATATTTCATCATTTCATGTGTTAAGTTAGTGTCAATCAAGTGAAATATATTAATTCACACATGAAGGGGAAGCATTCAGAATATAAATTTATACAGACTGCTCCTTTTCTAAGAGCTTGAAATTTTGTAGTAAGTAGTTAATGAATCAACTTTAAGATGGAGGAAACTAGATTCTTCTTTTGTTGTTTCAAATGCTTTGCTCGTCTTGCCAACCGCTATGTGCCTCAATGCTTTTATGTATTTTGAAAATGGGCATGATGGTTATAAAGCACTATCTGATTTTGTGTCCATTTAATGAACTATGTGAAATTGAACATACTGACGTGAGTATATCACTAAAAAAAAAATAGTCTGGTCAAAAAAGTATCACATTGGTATAACATAACTTCTAAATTTCCCGACAAAGTTTACCCATAGTTAAATAACTAACTGACAAGAAAGGAGCTCATATAAATGTGTAGTACAAATGGATAAGCATTGACAAGAATATAATCAACAAATTTCATCTTACTCACCTTTGTTTTTTATCAAACTGAAACCTGCCACTGAAATAAGATGACAAGGCAAGTAACCATGCATCACTGTGTAAAGCAACCAAAGCTAACCAGGGTTTCTTTTCCATTCCATCTCTAGCAAAGTTAATGCCCAAAACAGGCTCTGGAATCTCTGGAGGAACTTCTTCTGAAGGTAAACTAACCTCCCACTGCTCATCTGGATATCCATAGAGACACAGATTTTCTTTTGCTGGAAAAAGTAGCATGTGGTTAAGGTCAACATAACCACATTACAGCAGGAACAGTACCAAAAGCAAGTTCACCAACATATTGGTTATAGCATTTTGATCAACAAATCTCTATCAAGTTCTAAGACCATAGTAGTTTTGAAGGAAAGAGCAAGGAAAAAAACCAGATTGTATCATAAGTATTAATTAATAATATTGGGTAGACAGACAGTAAACCTATATTGTATCAGTGTTATTCAGTGTATTAAATGTTTCCTGACTGATTGACTATTGCATAGATATCCTCCACAAGGATAACAGTATGTAAAATATCTTCTTATGACTAATTACCTAAGAAGTTAAATCTAATGCAGCAAAGAGGAGTGACTATATAGGGCCACAGCAAATAATGGAGATTCAAACTTTTTAGGAGGCATAAAAAGGCACCTACATAAGCATGCAGTGATTATTGCCTTTATACTCTCATAGTTGATACACGATTCATGGTTTACATGCTGTTGATTTACAGAATTATAGAACTGTTATTGCTTCTTATTTATTGCATTATAAAGATGGTGAACAGGACACAGGGCATCATTGAGTTACATCAAGGAAGCCTTAATCACAAAATGAGAATAATTAAAGATAAACATTATTGACGAGGATTGATGTTCAGCAATTTGTCATATTATTCCACCACTACATAGAAACAGCTAAGCCTTAAAGGTCAAGCATTGACAGTAAACTAGCAAATGCTAATAGTAAGAATCAATAAAATCAACTACAAATTACTATTCAAGAAAAGCATAGTCAAAATGTCAAACTCTTGCTCCATTTGTTAAAAATTGACAAATGTCAGGACTCCAGATTATTTTCACCATAATTCTCCTTAAGTTCAGAATTAATATGACACAGAGAAACACTACTCTTTAGAAACAATAAGGAAAAATTATATCAAAGAAAAGGAAAAATAACACATCAATCTGTGAGCATGTTGTCCACCAATTACTCTTTCTCATGTAGTGTAAGTATGTCAAACATACTAGCACATCAAAAGATATTTTACCTATTCATAAAACCATTACTAGCTCCTAAGCATTTAGTATTCCCTAGTGTTTCAATTTTTCTGATGAGAGTTTTAACGTTGGTTATGGTTTACACAATTGCATAATGAAAGAGGTTATTTATCAAATCAGAATGTTATTTATTGGAATTGACTCTATCTTAAGAGGATGTTCCTTCTCCCTCCTAGCTTCCTGCCCAAGTAAACCTAGCCTCAGTTTAAGCACACAAGAAGACCAAGGATGCTCATATTTCATATGGAACAACGAGGTATCGATCACCCCAAACAACAGGTAAATTTATAACACAATAGTGCTCAAACCACTATGCTAGTTTTCTGAATTATTGATTATTCGAATCCCAGATACTCACAATCTAAATCCTGGTAAATTGCAGCTAAACTGGAAACAATGTAACTCAGTAACTCCCATCGCAAATGTTCAGACTACTACAACCTTGCATGTGAAGGCATGTATCTCCCTCCATTGCAATAACCCCACAAAACTAAAGACCCAAATGCCGAGGCTTCATTACTCCATCCATGAAATAAAATTCCCAAGTACCTGAATTCCAAAACCTAAGTTGACTAGCAGGAGCTAAGATGGAGGAACTACTAACCAGGATCGCATTGCTGATAGAAGTCCTCGAAATCTGCATAGACGAATAACCAGAAACCGGAAGAAGGTTAACGAAGATAACATCTCTGAAAAAGGAAAAGAAGGAATAAGCAAAGACAGAGTTACCGGTGGTGAGGGCCTTGAGGATGCCAGCTCGCCGGTTCTTGATGTCGCAGAAGACCTCCTCCACCATGCGGGAGTTTTGGGAAGCCGATCCACGGTCCATCTGACCGGCAATTGACGACGGAGCTGAGAGAGGTGACAAGGCGAAAGAAGGGCGTCGAGCTTCGAGAGAGGAAGACGAAGGGAAGAGGAACTAACGGTGGGACAAGGGTAATATTTCTAATAATATTTATATATTTCTCGAAGCGGAGAAGGAAGAGGATGGGAGAAAAGTACGGCTTCTGGTAAATAAGTCGTGCCGATATACCCACGTACGATTGCACAACTAAGTGGGTCCAGCGGTCGACGTGGCAACACTTTGCCTGCATTTTTTTCGAAATATTAATGCACTTCAAATATTGCCAAAACATTTGGAGAATTACTTAAAAACACTTTTATTTTTTTTATTTTTTACTCTGCCTATGTCTCCTCTCCTCCCCTCCCTCATTTTAATAACCAAGTTTTAATTGAGTGTGCATAAGAGCTCAACTAACATTTTTAAAAGTTAGACAAAACATAATTAAATGTATATATAATTTTCAATAAAGGATCATAATACTAAATATATCTTTAACATTAAATATTAGATATAATACAAAAATAATTTATAATTAAAAAATAATATCAAAGTATAATTGGATGCATATGATCACCCACTTCTGATATTTAACGTAATAATAAAAATTTAAAAGAATTGTTAGTTTATTTTATCTACATAATATTTTTTTAATATTTAATTAAATTTTAGTTAAATATTAAAGTATACTATATAATACTTAAAAAATTATAGCTCTAAGGGTGCCATATTGAATTTTTTACAAAATTTCAAACATTTTTATAAAATCACTAATAAATTTAGTTTTTAATACCCCTTTCTTATTTTATAGTCTATTATCACTTATTGTCCAACTCTTCTCTCCCACAATTTCACTCTCCATTTTTTTTTCTTAAAAAAATTATGAGAAAAAAAGATCATACAATTTTATTTGAGATAACACAATCATCTCCCATCCTTCTTAGATCGGTTAGATGTGTCAATCAGTCTATTACATCTTGCAAGAATTGGATGAGTTGGCCCATCATTTTGAAGAGTTGGGAAATCTCCAATTCAATTCAATTCAAAGTGGGTTATAGAGATTAGACGACCAGCCTATCAAAAACTATAAAAATATAATATATATATATATATCCAATTCATTAAATTTGATCATTTCATAATAAATTTTGATTTGAAGATTTTTTTTTTCCCTTCTTAATCCGTGGGTCAATCCAAGCTCATTCGTCCTGATCCACTTGAACTCACAACTCGAGTAGATTGTCATGTTTATGAATTGATAAAATTTTAATACAATTCACTTAAATTATTTTACAAATCAGACTAATCCAACTCTAATCCTTCCACCACTTCTCTCTAATACCTAATAATCTAGAGTTCTCTTCACAAAAATTGAAGAGTTTATTTGATAGTCACATGAATGGATTCTTTGATATGCAATTAAATATTTGCACGTTGCTTCAATAATTGAAATCCTCCATGAGTGGAACAAGGTTCTCCATAGAGTGTGAATTACTCCGGTTCAAAAACTAATGAGATATTATAATTTAACACCAGTAGGATTATCTTCATTCTTATATATAATGCCTCCTAATTGATAGTATTCTAGATATTAATTTACATAAAATGCATACTGTTGAAAAATATTGCTAAACATTTAGTGCATATTTATAATAAATATGTTGAAACACTAATACCAGAGAATGAGAAGCAAAATCTAATAAGAATTGTAGTCATGAATTGATCTCGTTCGAAGTCTTATCTGTTGAATTCATAGTTTACAAAAGATTGGCTGTGGCACACATTGTCTCACCGTATTTTTTATTTAAAAATAGTTTTATTTCAATATTATTATAGCATTATTTATGACTAAATATATTTATTTAAATTGTAAAATTACTTTAAACGGAATCAAATTATTACAAATATTTTGACTAAAATTATTTATAATAATTTTAATCTGAACTATTACCATAATACTAAAATTATTTTAATAAAAAAAGATGAAATGTCCTTTTATTATTTTTCACGTAGAGGGAGATGATATCATATTCAAAATGAGGCCTTTTTTAAAAAAAATAATCGAAGAAGTATTTTTTAATTTAATTTTTATTTATTAAAAAAACATCTCATCCCACTAATTTTTTTTATAAAATGATATAACTATTCTCAATAAAATAAACTCACATTGTAATAATTATGAAACCGTAGCTATTATAACATATTTAAAAATATTCACATTAGAGTAGTTATTATTTATAATTGCTATAATATAAATATTATTGAATATGATAGATTTAAATTATAGTCATTATAATTTATAATTATTATAATATATTTAATTAATTTAATATTTAATATGTATAATAAAAAATATTATTATTAAACAATATATTTAGACATTCTGTTTTTATTCTAAATTTCACATTGCACTTTCACATCAAAAATAAAAAAGGAAAAAAAAAATGATAAGAGTGAGAGACACGCACAAAACTCGCATCGGATTCTCTTAATAAATATCGACGTCATCATAGCCATCATTCTCTATAAGACAGAGACTAAACTAGCGATCACGCAACTTAATAATTAGCCACATTTTCTACAAATGATTATCCTTTTTTATTTTAAGTTTTTTTTTTCTGAATATAATACTTATCCATTTCATCATAAAGCCAAAAGAATCCCCTAAATACATACTTACAATTCTCGACCTGATCAAACACACATTTACCAGAATAGTAGAACAAAAAAATTAAAGAGAACATAATTCAAGAACATCACTGTCTTCGGTTCACCTCTCGAGTTCCATGGCGTTGATGAGTCTTTTTCCCATATGATCAAAGCTTGGAGATTCCATCAGCTTCTGGGATTCCAAGTCCATGCCTTCTTCTTCTTCTTCTTCCTCCTCCTCTTCTCGCGATCCTTCTTCTTTGACAACGGGAAGGTAGCGTGGCTCCTCCGGGTAGGCCTTGGAGACGAGCAAGTAGAAGAGGATGCAGAAGACGAAGAAGGCGGTCATGAACCAGCTGAACTGGAGGTTGACCAGGGACTTGGCGCGGTCGAGTGCCTCGGTCGTGTGGCAGCGCACCACTCGGTGGCCCTCCTCCAGGTTCATGAAGCAGCCCTTGGAGATGAGGCTCGGCGTCCACAGCATGAAGCCCATGACCACGAACCACACCCCCTGGAATGCGATGCTGGCTGACCTCACGAAGCCGAGCAGGAAGCTCCTCGGGCGGGCGAGGCCGAGCAGGGTAGTGGCCAGCGAGACGGCGATGACGGTCTGCAGCACCCAGTGGTACTGCCCTTCCACGCCCATGTGGTCCGCGGAGTGGAGGTGGAACACGAGCAGCTGCTGCGCGAAGGCGGCGGCCGCCAGCAGCATCGTGAGCTCGCCGCGCAGCGGCGCCCGGAGGCGGTCGAGGGCGACGCCGAAGGCAGAGTAGACTAGCAGCGCGAGGGAGATGGCGGCGTGCTCGAAGTTGTGGAGGTGGTTGGAGGGGATGGAGCCGTCGTCGTCGAAGGGCTGGTGCTTCTCCGGGCCGATGACCAGTTCCATGGAGATGGAAGCCAGGCTGCCGAGGGCGATGAGATACAACTCCAGGTGGCGGAGCTTGCCGCCGGCGGGGAACCAGGGGAGGGAGGCGTACGACCCGGGGCGCACAGAGTGGAGCCGCACATGGTTGAAGAGGTGCCACAGGCCGATCACCAAAAACCCAAAACCCGGCGCCACATGACCAACCATAGTCCCCATACTTATTAATTGACGGCGATACTTTAGACCCCAGAACAATTTCAGAGGGATGGATGAGATGAGGGCGACGAGGCATCAGTGAGCTTTTTATGGTCGAGTGAAAGAGGGTCTAGATTTCTCCTCGTAGAATTTGGAAAGAGGAAAATTCAAGCTTTGGCTTGATCAGAAGACTGGTCGAGGATCTGGAAGGAAGGTGGGGCTTCATGGGGCCTTCTCGATGCAGGAACAGACGACAACTGTCATCGCCTCGCCTGGCAGTTGACGAATTCGGTTTCGCTTTCTTCCCCAGTCGATCGAGATTTCTCATATTTGGAAACTGCGTGAGTTTGGAGAAGGTTTGACTTGGAAGAGGCGCAACTGCGCGGGGATTGCTTGAGGCAGCTTCCTTTTCCGCCACGAAACTGCGGGAGAAAATTTCATTTTTTACCCTCCCTATTTTATTTATTTTTTATTTCAACTTGCTAAGAAAATAGTGTGGGAAAATTTTCATTTTACTCTCTGGATTTTATTTATTTTTTATTTCACCTTTCGCAGTTAAAAGGTTTGCACTCTTATTGTGAAAGCATCGCTCTTATTGTTTGTAAAATTAATATTTTTTTTTAAATTTTGTCATGTCACATGGATAAATAAAAAAAATGTTTTAAAAAAAAATACAGTGGCCATCAGAGTTTTTTTTGACTCGAGCGATGTTTAATCAACGCACGTAGCTTTATTGTGAATGTGGCTTGGTGTTCAAATCACGCAGCCAAATAATCCAAATAAAAAAAAGGCATGATTGCAAAATTGCTGTTTGGTAGTTGAAAGAGGTTTGCACTCTTCGCCCGTGTGTTCGAGGAGTGTTGTTAGAACACTCCTCTCTGCCTTACTAATTTTAGCAAAAATTATGTGATATACCAAGGGATACTTAGATTCTGCCCGAGACGGATATATGACACATTTTGAGAATATTTTTGATCGGAAATATTTTGAGGTTTTAATTGTTAGTATATATTAAATTATTATTATATAAGGATAGATTAGTATTTTTTTATTATTTTGATTGTCTATTTATATTTTCTTTTCCTTTATAATATCATAAGTTTTGAAATATAATTATTTTGTTTGTGTTGAATTTCTTTTTTCTTTCATCTCTTTTTTCTTTTCTTTGCATCATTTTTGCATTTTATTTGCATTGTTCCCATGATATCATAACATGGTCCTACCGAGTTAAAAAATTTGGATTTAGAAGGACTTCAACATCGTCGTCGAGCTTTGTGATTTCACGGTATCTGAAGGCTGATCATTGTGAGGCTTCTTCAGCAATTCCTATATCGTGGTTGGTTTGCTAGGAAAATTAACTCATTGCAATTGCAAAAGAATTATTTTTCCTTGAGTTTCAACCGTCAGAAAGTTTGAGGGAACGTTCCTCACATCCCGGGCTACATTTTGAATGGTGAAATCGAATTTTGAGTTCTTTAAGTCCACCCGACGATGGAAAAATGTGACTATTAATTCTAGTATATTTTTTTATTGTTATTATGGCTAGTGAAAAAGTGAGTAAAGAAAAAAAAATTATTCCTCCTCCTGATCACTCTGTTTTTGTTGCCCGGCCCAAACCTCCTTCCAATAATCAAAATAGATCACAAACAAGAGTCGGTTATGATGAGTGTAATTTTTGCAAGCAAAAGGATCATTGAAAGACACAGTGTCCCAAGTTACTAAATAGAACATTATCATCACAACAATCTTCTCCTTGGAAATTTGATAGTCAACCACAACAACAATTCCTTAAACCTGGAGCACCCAACATGGCAGCAACAATTCCTCCTATAGACTCTAGAGTGACTCAATCATCCAATATCATAATCGCTGTTCTTACCAAATAGTTTCAGAAGTTCTTTGCATCTCAATCATATGTCATGTCTGCCTCTTCTTACATAGGTTTGTCCTCTAGTGGTACCTCAAGTATACCTTCCCCTATATGGATCCTTGATTTTGGAGCTTCGCATTATATGTCGTCTAATGTCAATTCTTTTGTATCTACAAATTCATCTCCTTCTATGTCGGTCATGACCATTGATAGTTCTCTCATATCATTAGTTATTGTTGACTCTATTTGTCTATCTAATTTGTCTCTGTCTGATATATATCATATCTTAATCTTATTTTGAATCTTGTCTCGGTCGGTCAATTATGTGATTCTGGTTTCTCAATTTCCTTTACTTCATCTTCTTGTTATGTGTAGGATCCACAATCTCAGAAGCAGATAGAGATAGGTCGTAGGCAAGGGGGTTTGTATGTATTAGAAGAGTTGAAAGTTTCAGATGTTGCAGTTTCTAGTGTTAATTTGTCATATTTTCGGTTAAGCTCTACATCTTTAGATTTTTATGTGTGGCATTCTCGTCTTGGACATGTTTCTTCTTCTCGTTTGAAATACTTAGCTTCTAAGGAAAATTTAGGAAAATTGCAAACTCATGATATTTCAGATCGTTATGGTTGCAAATTAGAGAAATTCTCTGCTTTACCTTTCTATAAAAGTATCTATATTTCTCTTGCACCATTTGAGTTGGTTCATTCTGATGTGTGGGGTTCATCTTCTATTTGTACATATGGTGGATCCCGTTATTACGTTTTCTTTATTGATGATTATACTCGTTACACTTGGGTTTATCTTATGAAACATCGTTCTGATTTCCTTGGTATCTATCATATATTTCGTGTCATGGTAAAAACTCAACATAATGTTGTTATTAATGATTTCGATGTGATTTGAGTGATGAATATACATTCAATCTTTTTTTTTGAACTACTTGCCTTAGATGGTACACTTCATCAAATTTCTTGTACTAACACTCCGAAATAAAATGGTGTTGCTGAAAGAAAACATAGACATATTGTTGAAATTGCATGTTCTCTCCTATTATCTGCATATGTTCCTAGCGAGTTTTAGGAGGAAGTTATTCTTACTGCAGTCCATTCTATCAACAGAATTACATCTTCTATTACATCCAGTTTGTCTCCTTTTGAAAGACTATATGATTCTATTCTTGATTATTCTGTCTTAAGAGTTTTTGGATCCACATGTTTTATCCTCTATCCTCATGTTGAACGTAGTAAGCTTAGTTCTCGGTCCATTCTTTGTGTTTTTCTGGGCTACGACGAGGGTCAAAAGGGATATAGATGTTATGATCCAGTTAGTCAAAAACTCTATGTCTTGCATTATGTTATTTTTCTTGAACACATCCCGTTCTATTCCATTCCCTCTGACACTCCTAATCTTCGAAAATCTGATCTCGCTCGTATTGATCATTTTTGCACTACTCCGATGATATGTCATCTCATGTTTCTCCACAATTAGATCACCCTAGCATCTCTTCTTCTAAGGATGCTACTTGTAGGATTAACACTCATACAGATTTTGATCTTTAGCTTCCCGATGATCTCTCTGCTCTTACTGCTTCTCATGATGCTCCTGTGATAGCGGATCCTCCTCTTTGTTACCCTCAATGATCTCGTAAGTTCACTCGATTACCTGATTTTGTGTATTCTACTTATTCTAGGTCATTTTCTTCCTTTTTGGCTTCTGTTCATCAATTGTCTGAGTCCTCCTCTTATAGAGAGACTGCTCTTGATCCTCTTTTGTAGCAGGCTATGGCGGAAGAACTTTTTGCTTTGTCTCAAACTGGTACTTGGGATCTTGTTCCTCTTCCTTTGGGGAAGCGTGTGATTGGTTCTCGATGAGTGTATAACATCAAAACTAAA
>JBBUKS010487430.1:0-15755 GCA_038050645.1 Hedychium gardnerianum
TGTTTGTTTAATTGATCTTGTGTATATTGAACGAACATAAACAAGCTCTTATCAAGCTGAACACCAAGCTTGTTCACTAACGTTTGGTTCATTTACAGCCCTAGCCCCATGGCTGACGCGGTTGGTAAGTGCACGGGATAATGATTGTAGTGGCTGGGGGGTCAAATTCTCCAGGAGATTTCATCACCTCTGGCAACCCCCACCCATGCACTTGCCACACTTGAGTTCTTGCTGAACTCCCTCTCAATGGCATGAGGCAGTCGTGAGGGGGTCGCTAATGTGACGGTACCACGTTTTTTTTTAAGGAGTGAAAGACATAATCTGAAAATCTACGTAATAATAACAAAGAAAAGTAGAAGACTGAAAATAGAAATATGAGAGGAGCAAACATAGCCTAAGTTACAACACAACGCTAATGAGTATAATAAAATTATAAAGTTTCATTCCAGATTGATAGATTGGGTATCAGTTCAAATTTTTACAAGAATTGTTTTCAATATATGATAGATTTTGACGTCAAGTAAAGTGAAGTCATTGTCCAAAGAATTCAATATTTGAGTCCTAAGGTAATATAAATTATAAATGAACAATAAAAAAGGTTTTAAACACTTGTGAAAAATATAACATTATGCAAACACCGGTGGATTAAAAAAAAAACAAGTGCCCAATCACAGGACTTGCGTACTAGCCATGAACTGCATGTTTTAAATGTTTCAATACAGTCGCCAAATTGAATAAGAAGTCTCTGATTGAAAGAGATCACACAAAAAGAGATCTATATTGGCTTTTTTTATACCATTTGATGCAAACTAGAGGAAGGGAGGAAAGGAGTAGAGAGAACTCATTTAGGAAAAAGGAATATTCGTTAAATATTTGAAACTTATCCCAAACAAAAATCACCAGAGCCTCATGAAGGCTTTAACCAAAATGAAATAGATTCAGTCTAAGTAAGATTTTAAATGGAATGAAATCCTAGCTAGATCTGGGACTGGTCTAGACCCTAACAGAAATGGTTTAGACCTTTTCCTACATTCTGTAAAGGTCTAGATTTTTGACAAGTTATGTTAATAGACTCACTAGATAATGAAATCTCTTATCTTCAACATCTGTTGCTAAGTTTCTTTTCCATTACTCTATTTGTTGGCGCTATAGCATTTGCAAATGATACCACTGTGTTTCTAGTTAAAAGATTACTGATTGGTTACTGTTATTTTATTCCTTTTTTGCATATACTAGTTCTTTGTTAATAAGTTCTTTTCAAAAGAGTTTTTTTTAAAGATAAACTGCTGACTAACTCCATTTGGCAGGAAGAAAATACATTAAGTTCTAGTTATTTTGACACATGTCAGATACTGCCTTGTTCCTACTTTTTAAATCTCCTTGATACTGCTCATGCTGCTTGTTGGCTGTCAATGATGGCTAAATACTTCTCTAATTATATTGAGATGCCTTTGTTGATGCTTTAATTTACTGGCAGGAAATTGCTGAAATAGCTCATTCATATGGTGCTTTAGTTATGGTAGACAATAGTATCATGTCACCTGTACTGTCCCAACCGTTGGAACTTGGAGCAGGTACCCAAGAATTATGAACCATTATTAGGAAAGGGTGTTTTGAATTTTTTGGTTGCTTCTGCTTCCTTTTTAAGTAATAGCTTTTTATCTATTGGAAACTTGTCCTGCTTGCAGATATCGTGATGCACTCAGCTACTAAATTTATTTCTGGTCATAGTGACCTTATGGCTGGCATTCTTGCTGTAAAGGGTGAAAGGTGGGCCATTTGTTGTTATTTATCTTTTTTCTATGATCTTATTTCAGGATTCTGTCTGCTTGCATAAAGAATATACATATATGATGATTCAAAAAAAAAGTAAATGTCAAAAGGACATAAGATAATAGCTCTGTTGTTTACCTGACAAGCCTTACAGAAGATTGCATAGAAGACTTTTAAGGAATTCCATACTTTCATCTCATTGCATTTCAAATTGTGAGGGTTCTGTCTATGAAGTTAAATTAAGCATAATCGTAGATGAAGTTTTATCTTTGTTGCAAGAAATTTTATTTTAATGACATCCTTTTGACCGTTGCTTATTTGAGCTGCAAATAGTAGGCCTTCAAATTGTCTTTCTTTCAATTCCATGCCAAGCATTCTGTTTTACCATTTTATATTTTTTTTACGCTTTCATTGTTGTATGACCAGGTTGGTCAAAGAGATTGCCTTTCTCCAAAATGCTGAAGGCTCTGGATTATCACCATTTGATTGTTGGCTTTGCTTAAGAGGTGTCAAGACTATGGCTTTACGTGTCGAGAAACAACAGGTGCAACATGTTCTTGGCCTTGAGAAGTTAACCTGTATTTGGTCTCCTCTGGATGAAACTTAAACATCCCTGTGACATTGTTATTATTTGCAATAATTCTTGCACTGAATAATTAACTTTGACACGATTCTCATTGCTGTATGTTTCATCAAGCTGTTGTATTATCCATCACAATAGTTAATTCTTCCAATAGGCTAATGCACAAAAGCTTGCTGAGTTCCTATCATCCCATCCACGGGTGTCACGAGTGAATTATGCTGGACTTCCTGGACATCCTGGGCACTCTCTACATTATTCTCAAGTAAGTTTACCAAGTTTCTCTTGTTAGATCAGAAGTAATAAGATCAATAATGATCGGTATTGCATATTCTTTGCAGGCAAAAGGTGCTGGTTCAGTGCTGAGTTTTTTGACAGGATCACTAGCTCTTTCGGAACATATTGTGCAAAGTACCAAGTACTTCAGTGTAACTGTTAGTTTTGGTAATTATACTTCCTTCCTGGTAGCATCTTATCTGAGCAATCAAAAGTTTATCATGTATCATTTTGTATAAAAACTAGGGACCTTATTCAAAATTGATTTGTTGACATAATCTGAGAAAGGTTTTATGTGTCTGTTCATTTAGGCAAGCAAAACATTGATTTGCTTTGGGTAGCATATCCTTTATTTGAATAATTGGAAATTTTGCATCATATGTTTCTATAATTAGACTTGAAATAGACTTCATTCCTCATCTCTGCTATACATTCATTTTTAAACCTTTCTTTATCATTATGTGATTCAAGTTTCAACATATATTTCCATTGGATCCAGGTAGTGTGAAGTCACTTATAAGCTTGCCTTGCTTCATGTCGCATGCAAGCATACCAGCTGCAGTTCGAGAGGTTAGGGGTCTTACGGATGACCTTGTTCGCATCTCTGTTGGCATTGAGGACATTGATGATCTTATAGCAGATCTAGATCATGCCATCAGATCTGGGCCAGCTTAAAGGCCATGCCCTTGGTAAATTAAGGGCGGAAGGTGTGTTATCACGTTGTGTTTGATATAACCTTCCATAAAATCAATTTATTTGAAGTAATTGATAGATGTGTCAATTCGTCATTTTGTGCATCGTCTTTGTAATTCACTATCAGTGTTTTTCCTTTGTGATCGTGTTTAAGAAATCATATCATATCCCGATTAATAGTTTGGGGTAAAATATGACCTGATGTTGATAAGGATGATGTTGTTTTTGCTTCAATACAATTTGTCACATATTTTGATGTATTAGATAGATAATTATGTTTGATCTATACTAATGAGATTGGTATGCTTAGCTTTGGGAATGTAGCAGAGTGGCAGGGAAGATGGAGCTTAGCATGTTGAGTTCTAACAGAGCATCTATGTTTCCATCACCATATATATTAAATTCTCCAATTGTGAGTGTTTATATTTGTCTTCGAATAATTAAAATACAAAGTAATTATTTTATCTACCAGTGAAAACAAAGATTTTGTTTTTTTTTTAAAAAAATATTGATTCTAACCTTATCCAATTTTTGTATCATACACATTTATTTATAGGTGCGAAAATTTAACAAGTGGAAGATGTGCCAACAGGTTGGTAGCTTATGTTGCAATGACTATGGGCTAAGTTGTCTCTACAAACTTAAGTTGTCGATTGATTCTGGTTCGGATGGGTTGGATGTTTTTAGTCCGAGTCCAATTATCATTCAGTTCTACTTACACGACTTAAACAGTCTGATCTGATCTAATATGTTCGACCCCAAATTTTGGATTCAATGATAAAATGATCTACTTTGTCAGAGAAAAGAGAAGGAAAGTATTTGGAATTGATATGGAGCTATCCAAGATGCCCAAATTTTGTTGCTGGAAAGCATGAGAGTTGATAATGACTAATCCTACTTGGTCCTCAAAAGCCCAGCTTTCATTTTGTTGTTAGAAATCTATGGTCCTTCTCATTGACAGTCACAATCAATATAATTGTGCAAAAAAGGAGAAAAATATTAGTTTAAGTCAAATATGATTAGATTAAGCTACAGGCCATCTTATCTTCAAACCGAACTATAATTTCCTACCAATTTGCTTTCTTGCATCATTATCCATTCATAATTGAAGTCATTCAACACGAAAACAAGATTCTGATTCTTTTATGAAAATAGTGTGATTAAAATAAAGTAATTGATTCCCTATAATTTGCAATCCAACTTTTTTTAAAAAAAATATTATACTAAATATCTAGATTTTATAATTAACTAATTGATGATCCGATCTTACATTTCATTTATTAAATAAATTTAAAAAACAAGAAAATTTTTAATGTGACATTTTAATTTTATCGTAGTTCAATTATCGTAAATATATTTGCATGAAAATTAAATTTTAGTTATTTAAAAAATACACTTTATCTTTTATCATTACTGCACCTAGTATTAAGCATTCGGTTAAATCGAACTAATTAAATTGAATAAATTGAAATTTGTTCGAATTAGTCGATCGATTTTTTTTATAAAAATTGAATATATCAAATTAATAAAATATCGATTAATTCGATTTTCAATCAAATTAATTAAAATTTTAAAATCAAATTAATCAAATTAAAATTTTATTTAATTAATTATATTTTTAAATAAAAAATAATTAAATTATCATGTAATTTAATCAAATTATAAATTTTAAAATCAAATTAACTGAAAATCGATCAAATTTAAAAAAAAGAAATCAAATTAATCGAAATTGAATTTCTAAATTTAATCATTTCAATTTAATTAATTTAATTTTATTATATTTTTACTCACCCTTGCATCAATCCAACTTATGGTGCCAATGTCTTTCCTCAGTTTGTCTCATAATTAACATTGAAAAATAAATTTAAAAATTAATTAAATTAATTTGAATAATAATTAATATATGAAAAAAAACAAAAACCTAATAATTTGCAATCCAACTTAAAAGAATATACATGTGTTGCATATGTTTATGAAGTTAGTTCATTTAATTATATTATTTTGACATTTAATTTGAAATATTATGTTTTGGGTTAAATGGAAGTAAATTAAATCATTCTGTTTTATTTAGAAAAGAGTAATTTATCGGAGTAATCCTATATTATTATAATTATTTTTTATGAAGAAAAATATACAACTAAAATTTAACTACTTCTATGGAACTGGCTATTTCTTGTTAATTGCCTTCTTCCATTCTATTTATTCTTTTTCTACTTGATTTGTCCTTTTTTTTGTTCTCCATTGTATTTATTATTTCACTTTCTCCGTCCGTTGCTTTTGCTCCGTCTCTCGCTCTGTCGCCATGGCGGAAGAATCCCAAAGCAAAGCGACCGATGCGACCCCCGCCACTGAGGTCGTCGTCTCCGAACCTGCCGCCGAGGAGAGGGCGACGCAAACAGAGGCGCCTCCCTCCGCGGCCGCCGCTGAGGCCGCCGCCGAAGGGGAGGAGACTAAGAAGCCTGCCGAGGCCGTGGCCGAGGTGGAAGCACCCGAGGCTGAGGAAAAGAAGCACGAGGGCGTAGAAGGTGAATCCGCTGCTGAGAGAAGCCTCGTCACTGAGGCGATCGATCCCGAGAAGAAGGCACTTGATGAGCTCAAGTTGCTCGTCCAAGCCGCCGTCGCCAACAACGAATTCGCGCCTCCGCCACTTCCCGCTCCTATTCCGGCCAAAGAGGAAGAAACTAAGTCTGAAGAGCCTACGGCCCCTGCGCCGGAGGTGGCCTCGGAGGAACCTACGAAGCCGGAGGCAGTCCCGGAGGAGCCGCCAAAATCGGAGGTCGAGAAGGAGACTGCCCCGCCATTAAAAGAGGTGCCTATATCTACCACGACGCCAACTGGCGAGGAGAAGTCGGTTACGGTCGAATCCATCGAGGAGACGGCCATCCTAATTGAGCCCCCTCCTCCGGAGACCGATGAGGAGGCAGCCAAGGATGCACCAGCTGAGATCCATGTTCCACATCCAGCTGAGCCGCCGGAGGAGGTATTCATTTGGGGCGTTCCTCTCCTCGGCGACGAGAAGAGCGATACTGTCCTCCTCAAGTTCCTCCGTGCTAGGGACTTGAAGGTTAACGATGCCCTGACGATGCTCAAGAACGCCGTCATCTGGAGAAAGCAATTTGGCATCGAGGCTCTCCTCGAGGAAGGCCTCGGCCTGCTGGAACTGGAGAAGGCCGTGTTCATGCACGGCGTCGACAGGGAGGGCCACCCGGTGTGCTACAACGTCTATGGGGAGTTCCAAGACAAGGATCTCTACGAGAAGGCCTTCGGCGACGAGGAGAAGAGGCAGAAGTTCCTCAAGTGGAGGATCCAGTACCTCGAAAAGGGTATCCGAGAGCTGTTGGACTTCACTCCCGGTGGTATCTCCTCCATGGTTCAGGTGACTGATCTCAAGAACGCTCCTAGGCTTGGGAAGCATCGCCAGGCCACTAACAAGGCGGTCACCTTGTTGCAGGACAACTACCCTGAGTTCATAGCCAAGAAGGTAATTTTAGCTCAATGATCCGACTTTAATTATATCTTTCGATCATAAAAATTGCATCTTTTTGATAATCCTCTCAGTTTGCTTGGTTGATTTTGTTAACTGTTAATGAAAATTCTGCCTCTTCAAGTTATTCTGCCTCTTCAAGTTTAACTCATCTGTATCATGCTAGGTGTTCATCAATGTTCCATGGTGGTATCTGGCCTTCAACAGGATGATGAGCCCCTTCTTGACCCAGAGGACCAAGAGCAAGTTTGTTTTTGCCGGGCCATCTAAATCAGCCGACACTCTATTCAAGTGCGTGTAGATCCATCAAGTTTCTTTCTTCGATTTATCTTTTTTTTAGGAGATTTAGTTATTGATTTTTCCCTCTGGGTTCATGATCTTGGTACAGATACATAGCACCTGAGCAAGTTCCAGTTGCATTTGGAGGCCTAAGCAAGGAAAATGATCCAGATTTCTCTAGCAGTGATGCTGTTACTGAGGTTACCATCAAGCCCTCATCCAAACAATCCATCGAAATACCGACTATTGAGGTTGTGGCTCGATCCCATTCACATTTTTCCTTATTTCTTCCTTGTTTCAGAATATTCAATGCTCATTATTTCATAAAATCTTTGTTTGGGTATTGGATGATTGGTGCTGTTTTATCAGGCAACTGTCTTGGTTTGGGAACTCCGGGTCTTGGGATGGGAAGTGATTTATAGTGCAGAATTCGTGCCTAGCGCGGAGGATGGATACACAGTGCTCGTGCAAAAGAACAGGAAGCTTATCGCCACTGATGAACCTGTGATCAAGACCTCTTTCAAGATCGGTGAGCCTGGAAAGGTGGTTCTTAACATTGAAAACCCGACATCCAAGAAAAAGAAACTCCTCTACAGATCCAAGGCCACATATTCTGTTGAATCCACATAAGTAGTTCATCTGCCCTTCATTCCATTTGTTGAAATTTGAGAAATAAAAAAGGAAGAATTAGGATTTAATCAGTTGATCAAAGTTCCTTTTTCTCCTCTTTGTTGTTGGTGTATTTGGTTTGATCATTGAGTTGAGTTATGCTTGTTTGATATGGGTTGCTGCTCTGTTATCATTGTAAATTCTATGTAAATTGGTTCAGAACTTGTCTCTTGCAATATGGTTTGACTTTGTCAGAAATTTTGATTTAAGAAAGAACAATCTGCCTCATGTTGATTTCTTATTTCTACATATTTGTTGCATTGCCATGACTTAAATTACTCTAACTTCTTTGCTTCTACCTGTTTGTTTTGGTGTAAAATATAAAAGCAACCACAAACTATAAATATAACCTTGATCCTTAATTGCATGCAGATCCCATCATATATTGTTCAACTGTAACTCCAAATTCCATGCAAATTACTATGAAACAAGAACCTACACAGAGCATATTAGTAATGATGATGAGCATGAGCAATGGGCATCTTCTCAAACATGATGATAGCATCAGTCAGTTCCTTGCGTTCATCAAACCTCTCCAAATATTTTAACTTTTTTTTTCAGCATTGACTCCATTAAACTAAATTGTAGTAGGGTGGTTTTGTATAGACCAGCCATGTGCACGAGAGTCACTGCATTTATTTTGTTTAGTGGAATGTACAGTATGAATGTTCCTCTGTCTTGGTCTCTTCCAGCATTACACTTTCACTTGTATTCTCCTACTCTGCTATTTCATTTCCTATTCATTTAACCTAAATCAAACAGTGGGTTGGGGTGGATAACTAACTGTCTTCTTTTTGAATGTCCAGTCCAAGTCAAAATTAACTTGGATAACATGGATATATTTTGTTATAATGAATGAGAGGTATGTGAATTGGACTTCTTTGAATGGAAGGTTTGAGTTCAGAATTCTTCATTGGCATGAACCACACATCTGAATGATTGCCCTTATTCTTTTTGTCTTTCAGAAACATGCAATTCATTGATGTTGGGCAACAATGAGATGTGCAATTACTTTTTGTAATCTCAAAGATCTTCTAATTTCCAACTCTTAGAAAAATAAAAATAAAAATAAAAATATTGAAATATTGGGAGTGGGCATGGCACAACCTGGATCATCTCAGTCTTTGGCTGTAGTTAGCCCCCACCAAGTGGAACCTGTACCATCTCAGTGTTTGGTTGTCCCTGGCCCCACCAAGCAACTTGATTGGGCATTGTAGGCTATAGTCATAGATGAGTGGGCAGGGAAAGCTAACTAAGTTGAGCCTATCATAACAAAGTGGAGAGGGAATTATCTTTTCCCGGTTAAAAAAAGAAAAGAAAAAGAAAGACAGTACCAAGATATCAAGCACAGCTCATGGACACACATCTGGTTTTGTTATCATTCAAGGATCAGCTACAGATGAAGTATTTCCATTGTTTATTCCTGCTATTTAATTTTATAGTGATCAACATCTCATTGAATTTCATCTACATCTCAATGCTTTTGTTCTTGACCAGCAACACTCTGTTGTCTAACAGCATACTCTCCTCACTACAGCCATGTCATGAAAGAAGAATGGTGCTCGAGAAACAGATTTGGCATTGTAATTTGACATTTAAGCTAAAAGATTATAACATCTAGATGCATTATAACATTGTGTAAGGAAAAGTAAACTGAATCATTTTGATAGTTTCTGTTCAGTATGATGCTTAGATTTTGAAGATTACAGCAATTTACTTTTGGTGTTTCACATTTTACACAATCAAAATTAAGTATGATGCTAAAATCGAACACTATTCTGAGGTGAGTGCTAAGTGCCAAGAACCAATCTACTATCAGGTGATGAAGTGGAGATTAAATCCTACTTGCACAAACAAACAGAGTTATTTCCGACTAGGCCCCTCTAATGATTAAGTCATCAAGGTGAAGCGAAAGCAAAAACACACAGTAAAAAATGTGAGAAGGAAAGATTCTGAACCTATCAATGATATCCATATCTAGGTATTTATAGGTGAGAGGAGAAAGAAATCTATGGAGATTATGACCATGCTCTTCGAGGAAAGAAGGATCGTTTGTGTTTCGATCGTTTCAATCATTTCTACTGATTCGAACGTTCAGCCATTATTGGCGAGGAAGTGTGGGTCATGTCAGCTTAAAGAGACAAAGAACTTGAGAAACTAAGTTGGATGGGAAGCTCAATTAATCGAGTTGCATGGAGAGCTCAGCTGAGGTGAGGAAGTGTTAATATGGCCTTCCATAGAAGAATGAAAGTCTTTCATAGATGTTACTGTTACTCAGAACATGACAAGCTCGGAGGAGGGGTTGTGATGGTATCATAGATCGAAACAAGATAAATTATTTAATGCAAAAATAATTAATAAAACAAATTACATTATATTGAAAGGAAAATTAATAAAACACATCTGATCACATTGAAAAACAAGTACCCTTATATTAACTATATCAAGATAAGTACTTTAGGAATGAATACCGGACAAACAGACAAACTTGGAACAAGAGAGGGCAGCTGTTTAGTTAGGTGCCCACATCTTCTTTTCATATTACTCAATCTGAACCAGGTTAACTGCCAACTACCAAGCCACGTGAAATGCTACTGATTGACACTGGAGAAAGAACTGCTCACTTCTAAATTCTTTGTTTTTAATGGAAACAAATTTCAATAATTGGAATTCAAAAGAAAAACTTGATGTGCCTTGAAATTTGATGGATAGTAGAGAAGCATAAGAAATATATTGAGAAAGAGGAGGTGAAGCAGTGCACTGCTGGGTACCTTTCTAAACAAACAATATAGAGGCCCAAATCAAAGGCTGGAACCAAGACTATTGATGGTGCTAGAACAGCAAAGGAGTAAGGAGTAACAGTGACAGGCTCAACTCTAGACCTTCGTCTACAACTCCTCGGTACTGCTAGAGTCAATGTTGAAAAAATTGATGATGGATACTCTAGATAGAAAGATTAAAAGATGTGAGAAAAATATTTCTTGCCATTGTAACTTCTTAAAGATTAAATACACACTACAACTTGAGTTATTATTGTAACACAATATTAATCATCAATGAGGTAACAATATTTGAAACCAAGCAATGAGTATAAATTGACCCGATAATGGACCATCTTTTGTAACATATTCAAATAATATAATTCTTGCGACTCTTGCCATGTGCTACCTACTTGCCTAATCCATGAATCCTAAACGGAAACAGAATCAACTGTAAAAGTTACTAGGCAATTAGCAACTTTATGAGTTTGCTAGCACATTGTTTTAAAATAAAAATAAAAATTGAGAATATAGAGAATCAAAGTGGTAAAGGTTCTAAAGCGAGAAGAAAGCTTACCAAGCCTAAGCTACAAGGCTCTAAGTCTAAATCTAATTGCTCAGTCTAGTAGTTCATATTATGTGAATAGTAGGATAATGCACCCTTAAAGGTTTGCCGTGTAATGAAGCACTGATATTCCTCAACAAATGCAGTAACAGTGGACCTAGTTGTGAGGGGCTTTCTACCAAGAATACCTTCATTAAGAACTTCCTTAGATGAACCCATATTGATGGGAAATATTGATATATAGTATACTAACACCTGTTAAGAAGATATAGGTCCCAATCAACTTTAAATTTGATTTATGGTAGCAAAAACTGAAGCTACAAGAAGGAAACTAGTGAACTAGAGAAGAATTCTTTAGAAGGAGAAAGGGAAGAAACTGTGCACAATCTGGTCTAGAAATGAAGATATAGAAAACTAACTTTGAGGATTATTGCAGTTTTTTTATGAAACCTCAAAAAATCTCTCATTTACTTTTAATTTCAAAATTAGATTTAAAAATGTTTTATAATGAGCCTATAAGTTTCTAGAGAATATTATTGCTAAATCTAGCATAGACTTTTTATGCTTTAACAAATCTAGCATGCACTTTAATTTAGACAAATATATGTATGTACTTCAATTTTATAGCAAATCTATAGTACATTATTAATCTAATACATTACATAAAAATTTTAGAAAAAAAAATCAATAATAAAAATACTAGTATATTAGTTATTTGATTTAAAATATTATTTGTTTTTTTTAATTTAAAAAATTTTATGTGCACATAACAGAATTTTTAGACGAATTCTTAGTTTAATATATTAGTTGTTTGGCTTAATTTTTTTTTTACTCTAACAATCAATTGATTGAAAAACAAATATTACAAAAATTATATAATCTTAATTATTAAAGTATAAGCATAACTTAGCTTTTTTCTTACCATAAGTGAGAGATCCCCTAGAAACACCTTACGGAAAAGAGTAAATTATAAGTTCATAAATTCCAAACTTTTACAAGATACAATAATCTTAACGCACAAAGTGAAGGAATCGTTCCGATCACAGACGAAGAACAGCCACAATAATAAAGAGAATATCAGGAAAAAAAATACTTGGCAGAAAAAAAAAGGAAAGGAAAATAAAGTAACAGGAACGGAATCGATCGCACCTGAAAGATCCACTTATTCGTGATGATGACCGTGACATTGAACACCCACCACTCTGCAGCATGGACAGCACCGAAAGTCTACCGATGCGACATCTTCGTATCCTCATTGCAAGCACTCAGCTCGATCCCCCAGCCGCCGAGAGACAAATTATTCGATAATTAATTTTTAAATTTCACGATGATAATATATATATATTAGTCGTCAATTCATTTCACGAGAACTATTCGATAATTAATATAACATATAAAAATTATTTAATAATTTTAAACAAAGTAAAAAATTAATTATTTTATGTTAAGAGTTTAAGATTTATTGTTTAAAATGTTAAGATTTAATATTTAATCATAATGTGCAGAATTTATTTGATAATTACTATAATATGTAAAAATTAATCAGTTTATTAAAATGTGTTATACGTAGAAGTTACTTGTAATAATAAATCATAAATTTTAAATATTATTATATTAAAATATTATTTATCAATTTAATTAAAATTATTTTAAATTAATTAAAATCATTTGAAAATAATTATAATAGCTATTTAGTAATTACTCGAACATGTAAAAACTAATAAGTAGTTATTACAATACTAATATTTACACATTATAATATATACTCGTAGTTATTATAAGAGCGTTGAAAATAAGAATATTTTTAAGATAAAATATTAAAACGAGGTTCGTATCGTGATTTACTTAATTTCTTTTGATTTTTATTGCTTAGGATTTTCAAAAATCCAGTGAAAATTTTCAAAATGATAAAAAAATATATATATATATATTTAATTATTTTGTCCGCTCCTCGCTCGTGGCTGTTGAACCACGCTCGAAACTGCATCGCGCAGCGTCAAGCTGGGCCGGGCTGACCGCTGGTCAGAGCTGCCCCTGCCCCTGCCCCTAGTTGGCAGCGTGCAATCGCTGCATGCCTGGGCTGAACCCCTCCCTCCTAGGCCAGCTGCCCAGCTGCCCAGCTTTGCATTAGTTAAAAAGACGTTTCGATCATCAAATAACACAGCGGAACAAAACAACTTAACTAATAACCAGAAAACCTTGGCTGCAATACTACTCGCTGCCCGCATCACCAAGGGCGAAGCCATTTATTATCTTACCCGGGCTTTAGCCCGAGAGTCCCATGACCATTGAGAAGGTCTTGTAGTTCTAATTTGTGATGGGAGAAAGATAGAACATACATGACTATCTTCATCATTACATGTCACATCATGATTATTAATTATAATCTTCACGGGATGAGTTGATGACTAATACATAAGGTATTGTTATCATGAGGTTTGAAAGTCAAATCCTGATTAGTAATCAGGTTTCTGCCCTCTCTTATGTACTAGTCACTATTCAGACTAACTAGACTAGCTCCCGTGATTTATCTTTTTCGTATTAATTCTGGGATGAATTGACGGGGGCGCTGAAAGCGAACGTTTCGTCTTTTTGCCACACTATCAATTATAAATTAATTTTATAATTTATTTTTTTTATATAATATAAAGATGGATTACGAGGGAGTATGAATATAATCATTCTTTTTTTTATTATAATTCTCACTTACAGCTTAGAGAAGAGTGACTTTTGTGTCACTACGCATAAAGATAAATCACGGCACCGCACTAGTTTATCCACATAAATCCTCCTGCCGAGCATCTTGGTCCTCTCCTTGCTATGCTAGCTAGCTCACTGTTAGGTCACACTAACAAACCTAAAAGCCATACGGCCTAATATTTTATAGTCGGACCACATGAGCATGCATGCACCTTCTTTTCCTCCATGTAGATATTCTAAAATACAACAAAGATGATCAGTTGGGATGAGCAGAAATATGCACGTAATAATAAGTCAGTAATGTCATGTCGATATAAAGTTGCAGGTGCATGGACGAACTTGGTCCATCAAATTCAATCGCACGCATGAAGTAGATAATGCTCGTAACAGCGAATGGGATACGTTTGAGTTTAAAGGCAGTGTAAAGGGCATCCGGCCGTTTAAAGGCATAGTGAAGGATACCATAATAAATACAATTAAGTGTCTAATAGATACATAATATGTGTGATTTCTTTGTTTTTTTATTATATAATATCAAGTTGGAATGTATGAGATGAAGATTGATATTTAGTCTAATATTGTAATGATTGCTGACACATATTAAAATAATAATTATCGACAAAAAAGAGAAATCGATAAAAAGCAAAAAAAAATCATTGTCCTCTAGATTTTATTCACAATAAAATTTTTATTTCATAATAAAAGATCACTTTAAACAACTAAATAGAATGCTTATATAAAGCCAAAAACTTAAGACATAGAAAAATAAATCATCCTAATAGAAAGGAAAAAATTATTAATAGACTTTAATCCTAAAATTCTAAACGGAATCAAAATCTAAAAAATAAAAAATATCCTAAATATCAAAAAAAAAAACTAAAAATTATCAAAAAAATAATAATAAAATCTTCCATCAATTGCATGATTATATATAGAAGAGGTGATTTGTATAAGTAGTTTTGGTTTGTATTAAACATATAATATAAATGAACATTATAGGAATTTTTTTGTTGAAGCAAGAAGAACAACTTAAGTATCCTTTTGCAATAAATATAGCATATAAACATTGAACCATACATGTTTAATCATTAGGAATTATAAAAATAAAAGTATAACTGAATCCATAATATCTTTTATTTTTTGAAGTCGTACGATTTGATCTTCTAGATTGATTCGATAGAGAACCATGTCAAAAGATGAATCATCAATGGTATGGTCGATGTAGTCGCAAATTTCCTAGGCCGCTTCGAGAAAACTCCAAGTCATGTAAATAGAGATAGTCCGTCGATCCTGAAAGGATAATAAAGGAGACCTAAGGATCAGTAGGACTGTCGGGGATGGTTTCGGTGAAGTCCCTCCGACGCTCAAATCAATAAATCTGGTAGAGGAGAAAAAAATAGTATTAAAAAAATCTCTGACCTTGCCTCCCTCCATTTGGTATATAGGGGAGGAGTTCTTTTATACTTCTCTTTTAGCGTCTTTCATATGTGAAGCTTTAATGACAGAGGTATTATGGATTATACATCAGTAAGAGATATGTTTCACCATATCTTTTAGGTATCTTTTACATGTGGCAGGAATATGACACGTGCTCTACGAGACTTCTTCTGGTCTTGTCTTTTCAATGTTCCCTGATAATGGACTTGGGCCTCATGTATCTGGGTCTTGAATTACTTGAGCTTTATTTTGTCGGGGATTTAGGAACCTGAATATGATTCTCTCAGTCGGAGAGTTGTTCTGGATTGGTTCTGATCGGGGAAAGCTCGGTTGGAGATGACACTGATCGGAGATAATTCCGGTTGATGGAGAGGGTCACAATCGGGGAACTCTCGATTGAAGATGACCCCGATCGGATATAATCCCGGTTGATGGAGAGGATCCCGATTGGGGAACGTTCGGTTGAAAATGACCCCGATCGGATATAATCTCGATTGATGGAGGGGGTCCCGATTGGGGAACGCCCGATTGAAGATAACC